>PVIY010004058.1:0-106468 GCA_004026745.1 Myrmecophaga tridactyla | reverse complement strand
ATTCCATAGTCGCTGTACATGTCTTCTTGGGTTTCTTTTGGTGAGATAATTAACTTTCATGGCCCACACTGAAGATGGATCAAAGAGGGTGGGCTGAGCTGTGGGGGCTGTGGCGGGGGCACATCTGTGGGTGGCGTGCGCCTCCACTTAACCGGTTCATACCCTGCCAACGCCCGGTGACAGCTGGGCTCAGAGTGCTGTCCCCAGGCCAACCGCTCCAGGTCACCTGGGAACTTGTCAGAATTGCCGATCCTTGGGCGGTGTTAGGCCTGGCAAAAGTGGGATGGTGGGGCAGGTCAGCAGGTACCTGGCCTCCAGGTGCTTCAGGGCATGTGAAGTTGGAGGGCTGCTGCCTCCCAGGGTTCCTTCCACGTGTCCTGGTGCCTGTCCAGTTCCCTTTGAACTAGTTAGAATCTATAGGTGCATTTTCACACGTTCTCCAGGAGGTTATTAGCGCACCTCGGAGTTTGAATACCACTACTCTAGCAGGTCATCTCAAACTGCCACTCCTTTCTTGTCTTTCATGGTTTGGGAATGTTATTTTTTACACCTCCTTATTGTCTGGGATTCTTTCATGTTTTAAGAACTAATGTTTGTGGCAGTAGTTCTCACATTTTTTGGCCTCATGATCCCTTTATGGTCTTAAAAGTTATTGAATACCTCAATATCTATTGATATTTACAATATAAGAAATTAAAAGTGAGGAATTCGAAAAATATTAAGTTGTCTAAGAATAACAATAGTAAACCCATTACGTGTTAACATAAATAATATTTTTTTATTAAAAGCAATCATTTTTCAAAACAAAAATGTTTAGTGAGAGGAGTGGTATTGTTTTGCTTTTTTTCAAATCTGTTTTAATGTCTGGCTTAGAGAAAGATAGCTGGATTCTTCAATCTGTTACAATATATTGTTTTGTTAAAATATGTGAAGAAAATTTGGTCTCACACAGATATGTCGCTGGAAAGGGGAAGATATTTTAATTGCTTTTTCAGGTAATTGTGAATGTTCTTTGATAAGACCAATATTCAACGAGGGGTGGTATTATCACTGCTACCTGCAATGTGGAATCCAAAACTTTTCATATGCCCCTGCGATGACACCCATTGATCTTCTCTTGCACTCTGAATGGATCTTTTACCCACACCTGATTCTGTAACATCATGCCTTGGTGATTTGGAAAATATTGGTTTACTGAGCTATGTAGGTGTCCAAATGTTGGCACATTTCAGTATACGTTATTTTAAAAATCGCCTTTATCACATTTGCGAATTGATCTCATTAGAAAAATCTTTTACCTACTGGGAAGTTTCAAGCTCATGGTTGTAAGTGCCTGCCTAAAATTCTTGTTTTTGCTTGAAAACTCAATTTTGTTATTGACAGTTTATGTATCAGTTGCTGTCCTTGAAATGACAGGCTCTCCTTGTTCATTTACAAAAAAAAGTCTCATGAAAATGGGAATAAACAGTTTGCATTCAGTCATTCTTTCAGGAAAAAAATGGTGTCCCATGAAAATTGTGTCTAGTTTTGCTCACAACTCAAAGTGGTTGCTCTGTGCTATTCCATGTACAACTGTTGTACTTGGGTAAGCAGCAAACATCTTTCATGTGCTTTATGCATACATCTGTCACGAAGAAGACATGCTACTTAAGGTCTGTAATTTCATTTTGTCACATTAACAGGGTTGAGATTTAATGAAAGTGTAAGGACAAGTGGGTTATTTTGGAGTAATGGATGAAATCGTACTAATAGGAGAAGTCCTGATCAATGATTTTTTATTTCTTTATCAAAAACATTCTTAAGCGCAATGCTGAGAATCATTGTGAATATCGGTAAGAAACTGACATGTAAATGAAACTATTTTGACCTTGGGGATCTGCAGGGTCGTCTTGAGAGCCGCTGCTCTATGAGAAGAACCCCGCACCTGTCTTGTTCAAGCGTGAAGAATTTATTCTTCTCCTCTGTGGCACATCAGATGTGCTCATCAACCACTATCACAGGGATTGACTCTTCTGACTCATTAGAAATTTTAATTCTGGCTTTTGGATTAAGAGGAACTCTTAATCCTGTCTAATATGCTAAAAGGTAGAGAATTTCCCTACAAACCCTTTTAAACCTACTGAAAGGTTTTGGAGGCGAAAGAGAGAAGCGGCAGACTAGGAAACCTTAGGGTGAGCACGTTTATGCCTGTGCTCCCGGGCAGAGCTCACAGAACTCAAGGCGCAGGGAGTTGTGAGTTCACTGCTGGGTCCTGGTGCGGGTGGTTTTTAAGCAAAGGGGTCAGGTGACGTCTAGAAGAGGCGGCACATTTTACACAGCTCAGTCATGGTGACCTTCCCTGTTCCCCCGACCTAACATTCCAGCCTTTTTGTCATAATAAGGCACTGAGATCTTTCTGGCTACTTCCTGTTGCATTGGGGTGGCGTGGGGTTACAGGCTGGAACCATCATAGTCAGGAGAGTGGGGAGGCTGGCTATAGGAATCTGGTGAGGAAGGCAGGCGGTGATAATGATGCAGGAGCATTTGGCTGATTGCCACCCATGACAGTTCTTTCATGCGTCCTTGAAGGAAGTTGAGACAGGGAGCTAGGAGAAAGAAAAGACAGATTGGAATAATTGGTCCTAGTAGTGGAAGGAGCCATGTCGCCAGGGGTGAAGAGAACCAGGTTAGGGCAGAGTTGGTTCCCTGTTTTCTATGGGAGAGATCTTCTTTTAGTTTGTTTAGGGTTTGAACATTTTGTTCTACCAGACCCGACTCGTTGACATAATAGCATTCCTCTTGGCGGGATATGCAAGTCCCTCCTTTTTCAGCTGTCACCAGGTCCAAGGCCCGTCGATTTTGAAGAGTCACCTGGGCCAGTGAGGTAAGTTGATGTTGCAGAGAAGATAGGGATTCTGAAGTTGATTCCAGGGCCACCTGTAATCGAGTCTCGAAGTTTTGAGAGGTTAAAATACCATGTCCTAGTGCTCCTCCCACTGCTACTGAGGCTGTGACTGAGGCAGCCAGGCTGATGCCTACCAGGATAGGAAGGAAGGCAGCCCTTTTGGAGCGAAGGGGGGGCAGTAGCCAAGTTAGCTCAGATTCACTGTAGAGGGTTAATTGAGGAATTGTGGTTACCAGGAAGCATGGTCCTGGGGTAGTGGGGTTGAGGCACTTGATAAGAGTCCCATTACACCAGAAATATTGTCCTTTAGGGGCGTGGGTGGAGTTTTGGATGGTGAATTTAGTTTGGCATTTGCTATGGAGCTCTGCTTGACTCATGGTTGTGTGGGTGAGGTAGCAGAGCCTAAGTGGGTAGGGAAGGTTATTGGGCTCTGGTTCCCATAGGGGGATGTTTTTTAGGGTGGTATGGCAGGAATCAGGGTTATGATTGTGTATTTGGGTAAGATTTATAGGGACAGCTGCTAATAGCGGCCTTCCCAACGAAGCACAAAGGAAACAGTGGGTTATGCTGGGAAGTATTTGTGTTTGGTTGAGGAATTGTAAGGTGTGTTGGAGGATTTGGAGCCATATTTGAGGCTGTTGGGGCAGAGAGTTTGGCGAGGTGGCTGGAGAGGCTCTGCTCTGCTTGTAAAATGTTGACAGACACCTGGATATGAGTATTATTCATGAGGATATACTCTCGATGTATTTCAATGTTGCTTACGGGGTACTGGGGCCAGCCGCTGTAGTATAGTTTGCCTTGAAGCCCATCAACCATCTAGTGTTGCAGGGATCTGTAATATTTATGTAAAATCGTTTGGAACTGATGTAGAAGAGTCCTGTCCCATCATCAGCATCATGTATTCTGCATGACCAGTAGGGGCAGCCCCCATATATGTCCTTACAATTGTCCTGGTTGCAGTAAGTTCCAGTTTGATTGTATGGAAAGCAGGCAAATGGGCCCTGGTTGCTAGCGACTGATTTAGGAGTTATGGGGATGGTTAAAGATTGGCTACAGCCCGCGAGAGGGCAGTCTCCTGCACCAATTATATGGCTGGTCGACTGGCCGTTTTGGTTAACAGGTTCCCGGATTTTGAATTTCCATATATATGAAGTGCCCTCAGTGGGGGTTAGGAGGGTGAATAGTGTGAGTGAGGTGAACACGAGTGGGCCCCAAAGGGTGACTGCATGGGCTTTCGTTCTGTTTGTATAGCTTGACCCATGACAGGTGGTGCCAAGAGGGGTTGCCTGGAAGTTTTACCGCCGTAGGAGTGGTGAGAATCACCGTGTGGGGGCCAGTCCACCCCGTGGAGTGGTGAGAATCACCGTGTGGGGGCCAGTCCACCGCTGTAGGAGTGGTGAGAATCACCGTGTGGGGGCCAGTCCACCCCGTGGAGTGGTGAGAATCACCGTGTGGGGGCCAGTCCACCGCGGCTGGAGTGGTCCGGCTGGAGCTGGTTAAGGAGTATTTCGTCTCCTGGCTGGAGACCGTGGGGAGGATCAGCGGGATCAGTTTCCCCGGGTTGTGGCAGGACTCGATCGGGGTGTTCCCGCAGCAGATGCCTGATTAAGGAGAGATACGGTAAGTAAGAGCCCAGGGGAGGAGGCTGCACCGGCAGATGGTGATTGAGTAGGAACGGGTGGCCAGACATGAGCGCAGAAGGGCTTAAGAAAGTGGGTGCTCATGGAGTGGCGCATAGTCGGGCAAGGGCCAGCGGAAGGAGGTCGACCAGGACTGTCGTAATTTAATGGCCAGTTTGGTTAATTGCGTCTTGATAAGACCGTTACCTTGTTCCGCCTTACCCAAGGATTGGGGTCTGTATGGGATATGTAGTTTCCAGTCTGTTCCCAAGGCAGACGAGGCCTGCTGGACCACCTGAGAAATAAAAGCTGGGCCATTATCGGATTGGATGGAGGTAGGTAGTCCGAAGCGGGGAATGATTTGTTTTAAGAGGACGTCAGCCCCCACGTCAGCAGTTTCCTGTGTAGTAGGGAAAGCCTCTATCCAGCCTGTTAAGGTGTCAATTATGGTTAGTAGGTATCGGAATTTTTTGTGGGTGGGCCTGTGTGTGAAATCAATTTGCCAGTCCTGCCCCGGAAGGTGGCCCTTTAGTTGATGGGTTGGGAAAGTGGGGTGCAACCCTCCTTGAGGGTTTGTTACTTGACAAGTGGGACAGGAGGAGCAGACCTACGTTATGAGGTGAGTTAGGGATGGGTGATGGAATAAGGGCTGGGGGAACCGTGTGAGGGCCCTGGGTCTGATATGAAGTGACGAATGTACCTGAGAAAGAATACCGGGGGCCTGTTTGGTTGGGAGAGCCACATTATTATCGAGGAAGATCCAGCCCTCTGGTGTAGTAGAGCCTCCCTGTGCAAGGAGGTTTTCACGTTCCCTAGAAGAATAGGCGGGTTGGAGGGAGGGGAGAGTAAAGAAGAGAATAGGTGCTGGAGGGTTTAAAGGTGGGGGTTCTTTGGTCAGTTCCTGTGCAACAGCATCGGCCCAGTTATTTCCACGGGTGGTTTCGGATCCATCTGTTTGGTCTCCTTTGCAAAGGATGATGGCCACCTGTGACGGTAATTGAGGTGCTTGAAGCAGGCGTTGGATAAGCTTAGCATTAATTATAGGTGAGCCCTTGGTGGTCAGGAACCCTCTCTCCCTCCAGATGGCCGAGTGGCAGTGTGCTACCAGAAAAGCATACTTGGAGTCTGTGTAGATGTTGGCAGTTTTATTCTTGGCTAGGTGTAAGGCCCTGGTGAGAGCAATTAGCTCAGCCTTTTGGGACGTGGTTCCCTCTGGGAGCCTTACTGCTTCAAGTATTTTGGTGGAAGAAACTATAGTGTATGAAGCCCTGCGCTTTCCCCGTTGGTCTGTTATTGAGCTGCCGTCAACAAAGAGGGTGAGGTCTGCCTGTGACAGGGGTGTGTCTGAGAGGCCCTGGCATGGGGAGGCGAGCTCTTCCATGATTTCGGTGCAAAGGTGAGTGGGCTGTGGAGAGGGGTTTGATAGGGGGCTGCGAGGGAGAAGAGTAGCAGCGTTGAGGCCAGGCGAGACAGTGTGATATCCGAGTTTTCTAGGAAGAGCAAGTGAAACTCCTGGAGGCAGGAAGGAGTGAGCAAAGAGAGAGATTTATGGGATAAGAGGTCTTGTAAATGGTAGGGCGACAGGACTTGGAGAGGCCCACCCAGATTAAGTTTAAGAGCTGTACGAGTTAGGGTGGTGGCCGCAGCCAGCGCACAGAGGCAGGGAGGCCACCCACGGGCGGTGGGGTCCATTTGCTTAGAGAGGTAGGCCACCGGAGTATAAGTTGGACCCAGAGGCTGAGTTAAGACTCCCACCGCTATTTCTTGTCTTTTGTCAGTGAAAAGGAAGAAGGGCTTATCAGGATTTGGAAGAGCGAGCGGGGGAGAACGAAGTAAGGCATTACGGAGAACCGAGAAAGCTTTGGCTATAGTAGAGGGGTCATTCAGGGGTCCTGCGGGTGTCACCTTGGCTGCTTCATAAAGAGGCTTTGCCAGGAGGGAAAAGCCGGGGACCCAGTGTCGGAACAACCCCACAAAACCTAGGAAGGATAAAATTTGTTTAGCATTTTTTTAGAGGTTGGAGTTCTCGGAGGGCTTGCTGTCTGTCTACCGTCAGATGTCGGGATGTGGGAGTGAGGCGGAGCCCAGGTAGGTGACGGTGGAGGAAGAGAGTTGAGCTTTGGTGGGGGAGACTTGATATCCTTTGTTAGCTAAAAAGTTTAATAGGGTGCTGTAGCCTTTGTGGAAGTTTCCTCAGAAGGGCTGCAAATTAATAGGTCATTTGCGTATTGGAAATGATACTGGGAGCTAGATTGCACCCTTTTAGGTCCCTGGCTAAGCCTTGGCCAAAGATATGGGGGCTGTCGCGAAATCTTTGAGGTAATACTGTCCATATAAGTTGTTGGACAGCCGAAAAGTTCGGGTCTTCCCAGGTAAAGGCAAATAAATTGTAACAGGCAGGGTTTAAAGGGATTGTAAAGAAGGCATCTTTGAGGACTAGGACAGAATAATGAGTGGTGTGAGGGGGGATGTGTGAGAGAAGAGTATATGGGTTGGGAACTACTGGGTGGATGGGGATGACAGGCTCATTAATTAGTGGAGGTCATGGGCTAGGCGATAAGAACCATCAGGTTTTTTGACAGGCAAAATAGGGGTGTTATATGGAGAGTTAGTGGGTGTGATAGTTAGATTCAGTTGTCAACTTGGCCAGGTGAGCATACCTAGTTCTGTTGCTGCGGACACAAGCCAATGGTACGTGAACCTCATCTGTTGCTCATTACATGTGCAGTCGGCTAGGAGGCGTGCCTGCTGCAGTGAATGACGTTTGACTTAATTGGCTGGGGCTTAAATGAGAGACTCAATGTAGCACAGCCCAAGCAGCTCAGCATTCCTCATCTCAGCACTCGCAGCTCAGCCCAGGCCTTTGCATGTGCAGAAAGAAATCACCCCAGGGAAAGTTGTTGGAACCCAGGGGCCTGGAGAGAAGGCCAGCAGAGACCATCCTGTGCTTTCCCACGTAAGAAAGAACTTCAGTGGAAAGTTAGCTGCCTTTCCTCTGAAGAACTAACAAAATAAATCCCCTTTTATTAAAAGCCAATCCGTTTCTGGTAGTGTTGCATTCCAGCAGCTAGAAAACTAGAACAGTGGGTATGAGGAATTCCTTTCCCTTGATCCAGTTAATGATGGGTTGGAGTCCTTTCCAAAGGGTTATGGAGGTGGGAAATTGTGGCCGAGATGGGAATGAGGAGGGGTCCTTTAGCTGGATTAGAACTGGTTTATGATGGGAAGCTATTGGGGGAGTTGAGGTATCCCATACCTCTGGGTTCACTAGGTGAGGCGGTAGAGGAGGTGAGGGAAGGGTGGAACCCTGGGTGGAGGTGGAGGCCACACATAAGGGTTACAGTAAAGTTGTTTGAGGTTTTTGTATCCGGTGAAGTGAGGCTCCTAACTTGGTGAGAGGATCCCGCCCCATTAGTGGGCTGGGGCAGGAAGGCATCACTAAGAAAGAGCTTGTAATGGGGTTCCCTTCTATTAAACATGTAAGTGGTCTGGTAGTTAAGGGGTGCGAAGGACGGCCATCTATGCCCATAACCGTGACCTGGGAAGGAAGGAGTTGACCCGAGTAAGAGGGGAGGATGGAGAAGGTAGCCCCTGTGTCCACTATAAAGGATGTGGACTTACCTGCTACCTTGATTGTTACCCTGGGCCTGATGAGGGTGATTGGGGTCGCTGAGGCCGGGTGTCGTCTGTCGTCGGTGGCCAGGCCCAGGACTGCTAGCGGTGGGTCAGGGGTTGGAAGGATGGCCCTTCCACAGCTGGGCGCCGAGGGGCAGTCACTTTTCCAGTGTCCCTTTTTCCCGCAGAGAGGGCACGGTCCCTTGGGCGGTCGAGGATTGGGGCACTGGCGGGACCAGTGTCCATCGAGGCCACATTTGAAGCACTTTCCTGGCGGTGGATTAGTCGTAGCCGGCTTCTTGTCAGTTGAAGTGAGCCGCAGGGCTGCAGTCAGGGATTGGGTTTGTACGTCCGCCCTTCGGCGGTCCCGGGATTCCTTCTCCACCCTCTCCAGTTCATCACGAACGAGTATTAAGAATTTTAAAGGCCGTGTTTACCAGGTCACGAATAGGGACCTGAGGACCGTCCTCGATTTTCATAAGTTTGCGCCTTATATCTGGGGCCGACTGGGATATAAAATGTGTGGCTAAAATGGTTTTACCAGCCTCTGAATCAGGGTCTAGGCGGGTATATTGGGAGAGGGCTTCTGTGAGCCGGTTTAGAAAAGCGGCAGGATTTTCTTCAGGACCCCGGGTAATCTCCCTCAGTTTATGGAAGTCTACGACTTTGTGGGAAGCTTTCTGCATGCCGGCTGTCAGGCGTGTAAGCATTTTGTCTCAGTTGATTCGTCCATTTCTTCCCGCTGGGGTGTCCATCTGATAGTCCCACCCTGGCTCTTGATGTGGCACAGCCTCGGCCCTTACAGGCATGGTGTGGTCGGTTATATGCACCTGGCTAGCATGAGCCCTGGCCGCACTGCAAACGCAGTCCATCTCGTCTGTAGTTAGGGAAGAAGAGCAGATTACATGGATATCATGCCAGGTAAGGTCGTAGACATTAGCCAGATATTGGGATTCTTCAGTATAGGTAGTTGGATTGTTGGAGAAGGAGCCCAACCGTTTCTCAGTGTGTGAGAGATCGGCCAGGGGGAAGGGAGTGTGTACTCGGATTAGCCCTTCAGGTCCTGCAACTTCCCTGAGGGGACAGAGTAAAGCACTTTTTGAGTGGGTGCGGGAGCTTACAGGTGAGGATGGCAAGGCTGTTGAGGACGGTGAAGGACCAGGCGGTGGCGGAGGAGCCGGTGAAGGGGGAAGGGGGCACAGTGGTGGCTGGAGAGCCGCTGGAGTAGAAGGAGGACGAGAAGGACCAGATGGCGGCTGGAGCACCACCGGCTGAGAAGGAGGAAGAGGAGGGCAAGGTTGCGGCGGGAGCGCTGCCGGAGGGAGAGGAGGGTAGAGCGGGGAGAAGAGGACAGTTTATCTACAAACGGTGGAGGCCCTGGTCTTTTAGAGGAGGAGGGATTGAGGGGGTCAGGAAAGGAGGAAGCTTCATCAGACTGTCCAGGAGCGAGGGCTTGGGGGTTTCTCTGGCTAGAAGAACCTGAGCCATAGAGCAGGAAGTGCAGAGAGAGGGGCGGGAGCACAGAAGGAAAAAGCCCGGACATAAGGAATTTCGGCCCATCTGTCGTTCCTCTGGCAGAAGTTGCGGAGGTCTGTAAGGATATTAAAACTGAAAGCCCCATCCTCAGGCCAATGAGAATCGTTGTCCATTTGATACTGGGGCCAAGCCTTTTACAAAAGTAAGCGAGGCGTTTTGGCCGGATGTCTGACGTAAATCCAGCGTGGCTGGGTTGGTCAGGAGACAACCCAGCGGGGTGGAGGGTTTGGCTTTAAGGATTTGCTGCCCATACTGACGGGTCTGAAGGGAGAAAGGACCGGCCCAGGGGGTGTCGGCGTCCCAACGCCCCGAGAGAGTCCTGGGAGCTCTTAGAGCGGGGGCTCGTCTCCCCAGGGGCCGTCTCCCCCTGGTTTGAGGCCCTTGCAGGTCCTGGGCCTGAATCTGGGAGGGAAACGAGAAGCGGGGAGTCCCCACAGCTTCTCGAGTCCCGGGGAAGGGAGTGAGGCTTGCGGGCGTCCCCGCTCACCTCAGCCCTCGGGAGAGAACCTGACGTGAAGTCACGATTTTCGGAGAGTAATTTATGGGCAGGCTCTCCCGGAACCGTGAGACCCGGCAGCAGGGCTGGGGGGAGGGACTCACCCAGTCCGTGGTGGCTGCAGCGGCGGCCGAAGGATCCCTGGTCGCTGGCCACGTGGAGGAAGGAGGAGAGAGGAGGCCCGGCGCCCCTGGCCAGGCGGGCGGCACCCGCGCTCTCCTCCTGGGTTTCAGCACCAAAATGAAAGGTTTTGGAGGAGAAAGAGAAGAGGCAGACCAGGAAACCTTAGAGTGAGCGAGGTTATTCCTGCGCTCCCGGGCAGAGCTCACAGAACTCCAGGCAGGGAGTTGTGAGCTCGCCCCTGGGTCCTGGTGTGGGCGGTTTTTAAACAAGGGGTCAGGTGACGTCTAGAAGGGGCGGCACATTTTACACAGCTCGGTCTGGTGACCTTCCCTGTTCCCCCGACCTAACGCCTACTTTAACAAGGAAGATAGCCAGCTGCCTTTTCTAGAATGGAAGAGGCAGTGGGATCATTTGTTCCTAGATAGTCATTAGATGTCTGTGCTATGCCAGCCTCAGTGCAGGAACTAAGCCCTGCAAACCATTGAAATGGTTCCCCAATTCCTACTTATTTGGGGAGTCTCACAAATTTCACTTGTAACCATTGTAATTGTTCCTGAAAACTTGCTCAGGGCTGCTGCCCTTCTTGCTGTCAGTTTGTCAGCCTGCCCGCTCTTGGCTAAAGACATTAGCTCTGGCTTTATTTTGCTGAGGTGCATATATACATGCTTGTACGTATACACATATGCAACACAAAATTCCCCATCCCCAGGGTTCTTCATAGAGGTGCCCCCACATAATTTACTTGGTGCCTTTTGCTTTTCTCACCAGTTCTGTTCTATAATGAGTTTGAGAAATTGATTTGAATGAAGACACCTGAATTTCTGTCCCTTAGTGGTCCCTTGGATCTTTGCATATACTAATGATCCAGTGTCCCCTCTCTTGTTAGGATAAATGTGTTCCTTTTCTTTTAAATATTTTTATTGAGGAATCTTCACACACATACAGTCCATCCACAGTATACAATCAATAACTCACAATATCATCACATAGTTGCATATTCTTCACCATGATCATTTTTAGAACATTTGCATCACTCCAGGAAAAGAAATAAAAAGGAACGTAAGAAGGAACTCATACATCCCATATCCCTTACTTCTCCCTCTCATTGACCCTCAGTATTTCAGTCTACCCAATTTTTATCCTTTCTCTCCTCCTATTACTTATTTTTTATCCTTAAATATGTTCTTAATGTCAAAAAATAGGAGCAACTAATTAATAGATCAAGTTTTTTCCTCTGTAGAGTTACTGGTGAAAAGGTCCCCCTTCCTATAGGAAATGATCAAGATGTTTTAATTTTCTTATTAATATCTACTGAGGGATGGTTACTCTCCGCTTTCCACTTGAAGAATTTCCTGTAACTTCTGAGGGATGAAGCAATCTGAGGCTTGGTCAGCAGAGGCCGTGCCTGGGGCTCCTTGCTCTCTTCTCCAGTATCCTCTAGCAAATTTGGTTTTATTTGTGCAGAATGTATTAATTGTTGTGTAAATTATATAAAGCAGGTATTCCTGGAGGAAACCAATTTTGATGTGTTGTATTATAAATGCTTTGTTACTAAAAACTGAAAATGAATATGAGTGCAATATTAAAATTATTTCATTTTATAATATTTTCAATATAGGAAATAAAGTCCTTGCTTTCACTTTTTGGAGGCCAGTTCACCAGCAGTCAGGAAACTTATGGAAAGGTAAGTTGAATTTGTGTCTTTTATTAGATCTCTATAGTATACTTATAAATGGAAGTTTGAGATTTGAAGAGGAGAACCACAGATCTTAAATTTTTATTTATATAGTTACTTGTGTGTTTCTAGGAATAATTGAATAAAAAGGATATGTTGGAAAAATTTGTAATTTTGGAAACTAATATAGATTAACTTCCATCATTCATTTACTTTATTAGTTTATAACTTTTAATTTAGCGGTTGTGTCATGATTTGCATTTGTGTCCTTTCATTGAAAAAAGGGTTATCTTTTGTCGATGACATAGCATTAGATTTTATAATGTTAATATCTAAAATTCAGGCTTACATTGGGAACCATTTCAAAATTTGAAAGTTTGAATTATGTGAGCTTGTGAATTTATGAGCTTTGTATTTCATATGTATGTTCAGGCAAGAGGTTATCTAGGTGGAGCTTAAAACCTCCTGGGTGTTGAGACAGGGACTGGGGAAACCTCCCTGATGTACCTGGAGCTTTCCCCCCCTAGATACTATGATAAAATGATAGAAATGCATGGTAATTTAAAAATGTACCCTATGGTTTTTCATTGTAGTTATTCCAGAGGTCTCCTCCCTTACCTCTCGTGGTGGCAGCAACTACCTAGGAAAAGAAGGATCATTTATAAATAAATAAATGTATTACTTAGAAGTTAAAAATTAAACAGCTATATTATACGGTATGATTAGCAACAATAGAAAAAAATTAAGACGATCTTCTTTGGGATGCACTATACATTATTTTGTTAAACATTTACATAGAAGGACAAATACAAAATTAACTTTGCATCTAATTGCTGATATTTTTATTTATAGGATTATTTATAAAAGTGTTTTTGTACTGTACTGTGTTCTCCATCTTGAAAGATCACCTATTAACATAATTTACTGTTTTACTATGGGGTGATTTTTATTTTGGTAAGAGCCAGATCAGGTATTTTTACATGTAAGTAGCAAATAGGAATCCCTCCTTATTGGCTTCTTGAATAAATGCATGTAAGGTTACATAACTTCTTCGACATAAGTTATATATTGTTATATTTTCTTCCAGTCTCCATTTTGGATTCTTACTATTCCCTCTGAAGATATTGCCAGAAATTTAATGAAACGGACAGTATGTGCCAAGTAAGAGAAACTTAAAATGCTCTGCACGAGTGTGCCCCCATCTCCTGGTAGCCCAGTCTTGTGGCTGTACTGGCCGACAGTGGCAGGGGTTGGTGGAGGGCAGCGCCATTTAGTTGCAGTTCCATGCTTTACCACGGGGTGGTGGTGGGGGAATGCAGGAGAGCCTGCTAAAACACGATGAGAGGGTTTCTTGGTGAAATGTTGAAATGCTTGTTTTTGAATATTTTTTAAAAAGCTTTCATATTAAGAAGTACAGTATGAGATATACATACTATGCTATTAAATAGGGTGAATGCTTTAGTTATCATATCCAAAGTACTGCGAGATCCAACATTGTTTTTCTGGTAGATGGCTAGTTGAATGCGAGCAGTCAGATTGTTGACGTTCAAAGTGACACAAGTAGGGACTGCCCGGAAACGTGTTCCGTTTCTTAGAGAAAGGAATTCTCATCATCATGTCTCGGTGTGAACTAGTATGGTGATACCGCTCAGTGTTTATCCTGCCTCCCTCTTACCATTGGCATCTACTCTTTTTCTCGTTTTCTCCCCCCCCCCCCACCTTTTGGAAAATCTTTCTATCTTTAGATTTGAACATTAAATTTCATTTTCAGCCAGCATCTCAAAAGCTAACAGCTTATGATATCCTTGAGTCGCTTTTCTTTCCTGAACATTTTGGCAGATGACTGAAAAAGCTTTTTTTCTTAGGGATCGTAATACATTTAATAAGACACTGCAAGTAGGACTTTAGATCCCTAATTTTGTTAACTTGGTTAGCAGTACTTCGTGGTGTGATGTAATTGCTGTGTTGTTGACTAGGCTATAACCCCATATTTGGGTAAGTTCAACCTTTTGAAAACATCCTCACAGTCCTAAATCTAATCTTCTCTTAATGGAAGCAATAATGAGTTTTATTGATGAAATAAAAATGACTAGGCAACTGAAATATAGCTAAAAAAGCAGAGTTTTTGAGTAATATTACTTTAGATTAGCATATTATAATTTAGGACTCTAAGAGGAGTTTGAGTTCCAAAAATTTGGGTTAGTGAGTTTAACAGAATACAAAGAGGGTGGGCCACGGTGGTCCAGTGGCCGAGTTCTTGCCTGCCATGTGGGGATCGGGTTCGATTCCAGTGGTGCCCGTGCAAAAAAAAGTATGAAGAAACTTGTACACTTGCTTCAAAGTTCCTGTCTTCTGATGCACACATTTTATTAATGGTATGGGGTGAGAGTATTAAAATATCTTTTTTATAAGCATAGATTCAAAACTGGCTTAAAATCAAATTTGTCTGTGATAGAATAGAGATTGAAAGTTCATTTTGTTTTATTTAATGTGAAGTACTTTGAGCAGTAAAGTAAAGTGAATAATATAACACCACCTAGTTACCTACCTTGTTAGGTCTCCACATTTTGAGATATTTGCCACAGGTTTTTTTTTAAAAGAAGTGCACTGTTACCAAAGCCGTTGGCACTCCCTGTGTGCCCTTCCCAAACCATTCCCCCCCTTTCCTCAAAGGAGAGTTTCTTAACACATTTCTTAACACATTGATATTTGTCAGGAAGGTTTCATTATGGCCTCTGTAATCAAAGAAGCATTCTAGATCATTGTTAAGTTTATATTAATGAGTTGGTCACACTTATTTCTAGAGCATCCTTGGGAAATGCAGCAATCTATATAATCCTTAGCCTTATAATCTCTAAAACGGGGATTGTAATAGTGCGATGCGTATGAAAGCTATTTACTCTAAAAACTATAAATCATAAAAAGGTATTGTTATAAAGTTTCCAGTATTAACTGAAGCTTATGGTGTTAAATGCTAAATCTTTTTATTTTGACCATTTAAAACATAAATTTTCCAAAGTGTCTTATTTTTTTTTACAAAAGAGGATATGGAGTATTATTTCATATTTTACTGTGAAATACTACGTTAAGCATTAGTTACAGTACTATACTGTATAATAATTCATTAGGGGTTATCATGATCTGTGGAACTGTTTGCTCTTTTCCTGAATGGCCTGGGATTCCTGTGCTTTCGTTTTTTTTTGTTTTGCGTTTTTTTTCTGAGAAGCAACCCATAGTGGTAAAGACCGTGGGTTCTGGGGTCAGACGGATTGGTTCTGAATCCTGACTCAGCCTCTACTGTAGGACCTGAGAGAGTTGTTTAATCTCTTTGTGCCTCAGTTTCCTCATTGGTTAAATGGGTGGTGATACTGGCATACTGGCATAGGGTTGCTAAGAGGAATAAATGCTTTAATATGAATGTCTTTAGAAATTATCTTGTACTTAGAGTTACATTAAAGGTAGTTCTTACTATTTTTTTTATTTTTATTTTTTATCACGTTTGCTTTTCAAGCTCTTCCCCTTTCAGGGTCAATTTCAGGCTGACAGTTACCTATTCTTCCCTCAGTTTATGCTTCCGGGAGTCTTTCTTCTCCTTTAGAATTAACAGGTTTTGTAAAGGCAGTGAGTTTTGTTCTCTGCTCTGTCCAGTGCCTAGAATAATTCTTGGCATGTAATAGTCTGTAATAAATATCTGTCGAGTAAATAAATGAATGGCCCAAGCTTGTTGTAATTGTCAAACATTAAGGATGAGGAAAAAAGCAATGCATGGGACTTTGGAACATACATTTTGAATAATTTTTTTGGTTGCTTTTTGTTCTCTGTATTAGGTAGCTGAAGATATTCCTTAAATGATAGTTAAGTAAGAGTTGTGTTACTGGAGAGACTGTCTCTCCATAAACTCAGTAGAAAGAAAGGAGGGATAAGTTTTTAAAGGATAATATTCACAATCCCAGTTGCTTCATGAATTACAATTATGAAGTAGTGTTTGAATTCAGATGCACTAAATTGTGCTACTGTATAAATCAAATTCCATTACAGTCTGCTCTTAATATGTTGCAATTAGATTTTGTTTGAAATTGGTTAACTGTTCCTTGCAGTCAGTGGGAGCTTGAAAATATTTTTTCAGTATAAGAATTTTGTTCTTGTAATAGCTATAATAGTTGACTACTGGTTATTAAATGTTACTACATTATTAATAGTAAATATTAATAGTGACATTTTTATCTAGCCCTTTTTTGTTGTTGTCTAGAGAAAATATTGGGAAAATTGAATTGGCTGCTGATTTTCATCAGTTTTGCTAAAAAAAAAGTCATTTGATTTTACTTCATCATCTGTTCTAGTTTAAAAATATAATAATTAAAACTTAAACAAACCTGAATTTTACTGAATTTTCCCTCTTTTCGTGCTCCTCTGTGTCATTTGGACTGAAGCTACATGTGCTTCCACAAAACGTATTCCTCCTTTCATTGCATAGAAAACATGGACAGTAATTGTTTAGTGTGCTGGAGATAAAGAACTAGTGAAATAACTGTTACATATTAAGTACGAACTAATTTCTTTATGAGCTTAGTGTCTCTTATTTATTTCCTAGGTCTATATTTGAACTCTGGGGCCATGGGAAGTCTCCGGAAGAGCTGTACAGTTCTCTTAAAAACTACCCTGTGGAGAACATGGTGCGTGAGGAAGTGTAGTTTTATAGATGCGACTCTGCAGATTCTAGAATTGCTAAGCTTAAAAAAATTCTCTGCTTTCATTTTAGGTTCCATTTCTTCATTCTGACTCTACGTATAAAATAAAGATTCACACATTTAATAAAACATTAACCCAAGAAGAAAAAATCAAACGAATAGATGTAAGTGCATTTGGCAAAAAACCTTGGCGTTGATGGAGTCTTGTCACTGTTGATATATAGCAATTCCTAATGCCTGTTAGTTTATTTTGTACCATGCTTTGTTCTAAGTACTTTTCATGTTTTAACTAATGTGTTGCTGACACTAGACTTATAAGCTAAATATTGTTAGATAAGTACAATATTTTCGTAAACACTGTAAAAGAATATTATAATTACTTTTATTTTTCAGGCACTTGAATTTTTGCCATTTGAAGGGAAAGTAAATTTAAAAAAGCCGCAGCATATATTCTCTATTTTGGAGGATTATGGTTTGGACCCAAACTGTATCCCCGAGAATCCAAATAATATTTATTTTGGTAGATGGGTAAGCATGCATTCTTTCTGTCTATCTCATTTTGTTTCTTCAAAAGATAAATGTTAGCCCTTTGTTTTTGATTCTTTTGTGATGGTATTTTTTCTTTGTTTGGATTTTGGGGGGACGGGCAGAGACTCCTATGAAGTGCGAGAGGCTTGTTAGACTTAGAGCCAGGGAAGAGGCGGTGTGCCTGGAAACCTTTAAGCAAGACTTGTCGGAAAATCTGGACTGACTTTTTAATACAGCAGAGAAAAGGCAGAGTCCTTTGATGGTTGAAGGACCTCATTTGCGGAGCTCTCCAACCTAAGTTTTCCATTTGGAAAAGAAAAAGAGATCCGTGCGGAGCAGTTGTGCCCGATTTTGTAACGCTGTCGGTGGGTGAGTGGAAGCTGTGACTTATGTTGTAGTATATTGTTTTTTAGGGGGAAAGAGAGATTGGTAAAGCTTATCCACCACTACCATGTGGGGTAGTTGCATTCAAATCCAATTAAAATTTGTTTTGAAAAGACAAAGACATCAGGAAGTAAAAGGCGCGTTTCTTCCTAGCTGCCTCAATCACCTTTTTTTTAAAGGAGTGAGTTTAGAGCAGTAGAATTTAAAGGTTGTCCTCATCAAGATAAAACTGTGGTTTTATGGTGAATGGTTATCTTAACTCTTTCCTGGGTGGTTATACTAATGTTCAGGGCATATAATACTCAATTCTATTTGAAAAATATCTCTAATCTAGATTGCAGATGGACAGAGAGAGCTCATCGAGTCATACAGTGTCAAAAGGAGACACTTTATTGGAAATACAAGCATGGATGCTGGTTTATCTTTCATCATGTCCAACCATGGAAAAGTGAAAGAAAATGATATTGTCTTTGATCCATTCGTTGGAACAGGTATTTTTATTTAGCTATTAAGCGAATGTTAGAGATGCTGCTTATTTTTATCGGTCAAGGGCATAATAATAGTTTTGCTAGAAGAGGAAGGAGACGAGTAATCTTAAGTATCATTAGATAATGGCTAAGAGACAACCACCTCATAGCTTTACCATTCAAAGAAACGATGCCGATAGAATTTTGTCAGTTTTTTCCCCAGGTAAACCAGGAGCATCTATCTGATTTTTTATAACAGAAAAGTTTGCAACTTCTCACTCACTATAGAGAAGTTATAAAACCATATGTTTTAAGTAGGAAAATGCTTGGAGGAAAGGAAAATTTGAGAGACAAGGTAAAAAAATGTGCTTACCTTTTAAATTAATAACCAGAAACTTAGATGAGGAAATAAATAATGTGCCTTCTTTTTTGTTTGGTTTGGAGAGGTTTATCAGTAAGTGTGAGAATAAGAAAAGTGATCAGTCGCCTATCAGTGAGCCAGTGTGGGAATTCATGTGTGTTGTAAGGGTTGACCGGTTTCTGAAGGCTTTTCACACAGTCTAATTCAACAGGCTCTTTATGATGTAAATTCTCATGTTCCCTCTGTGATACAAGATCACCAAAGACTTTCCCACATTCTTTACATCCATATGCTTTTTCTATCAGGTGGTTTTCCTTGTGCATATTAAAGCTAGGCTTCCATTTGAAGGCTTTTCCATATTGTGTGCATTCACGGGTTTCTCCCCAGTGTGTGTGCTCTTACAGCGTGGAAGGGGAGACCTGGTGGTAAAGGCTTTTTGGCATTAATGACATGCATACAGGTTTCCTCCGCCATAAATGCTCATATGATGGGTGAGAGGTGAGCTATCTTTGAAAGCTACCTGTGGTAGTTAGGTTTAGGTGTCAGCTTGGCCAGGTGATGATGACCCGTCATTCTGTTGCTGTGGACTTGAATCGTCACTATGTAAAATGCATCTGTGGTGGGTTATATTTGTGGTCGGCTAAGGGGGTGCCTTCCACAATGAGTAAGGTTTCACTTAATTATCTGGAGGCTTAAAGGAGAGTGGTCAGAAGAGAGCTCAGCAGCTAGCTTGGCACACCTCATTTCAGCACTCACAGCTCAGCCCAGGTGTTTGAGATGCAGAAGGAACTGCCCTGGGGAAAGCTGCTGGAACCCAGAAGTCTGGAGAAGAGGCCAGCAGACCTTGCTGTGTGCCTTCCCACGTGACAGAGGAACTCACCTGGAGGCTAGCTGCCTTTCTTCTGAAGAACGATATATTTTTAATTAAATAAATGCCAGAAAAGCCAGTCCATCTCTAGTGTGGTGCATTCTTGCAGCTTTAGCAAACACCACCCCATAACCATGGCAGTGATTGTGTGTCTTCCCGCTGCGCCTTCCCATTTGCTAAGTAAGATGAGTGCCTACTCTGAAGACTTCAAACAAGCGAGCGTATTCAGTGGGTTTCTTTCTAAGACAAATTCTTTCCACTTCCACACTTCTGGGTGTTTCTAAAAAATAACGTCCATAAGAATTGACCATTTGGCTTTAGATGCAGTCTCCTGGTCTGGACAAGGATATTGGTGAATCTCTGCCTCCTCTATCCTCAGCTCCTCTTCTTAGTCGAAGTTGGAAATGAGGCTGGGTTTGCCACGCTGATACCCTGCTCATGAGGAAGGACGTATGTTTAGGGAGCACTGTGCAGAGGTCAAGCCCTTCCATTCCCCTGGAAGTTTGGACGCGCATTTCTCTCTACCACATAGGAACTGCTTCGCCAGGCCCCACTGACTGAGAATGGATTGTTTGCTGGGATTGCCTGCCACCCCTCCCGGGAAACCACTTGCAGTTCCTTTTTAATTTGGGACGCGGCCCAGGCGCACGTGGCTGGCTTCGGTGAGGGCCAGCCTGGCGCCCCCACCTCCCCAAGCACTCCGGGGCTTTGTCCTGAAACTGGGAGTGACCAGTAATTGCAAGTAGGCATAGCTCCTGTGCACAGTGTGGCTGCTTCTCCTGCCTTCTGCAGGGTTAGAGAAACAAGGAGCCCCATGTCCTCCCGTGGCCATAGCCTATCACAGTGTGTGATGGCATTTTTCTGTCTGGTTCTGTTTCTAGTGATTTTACAATTCAAGTGTGTCTAATAACTTTTCCATGTTAAAGGTGCAAAATTGAAATGTAGCCCGGTTTCTCAGTGCATTACACACTAAGTGTGTAAGCCCCGTGATCTACTGAAGTCTTGAGGAGGGCAGGAAGCCTCTAGCAGACTGAGACCTACAGCCTTCTCCTGCCCGAGAACCTTTCCTTGTTCTTTCACACAGTCTGCTAGGAGGTCTAGAAGGCATTCGGAGCTGCAGAAACTTACCTTCCTTTCCATCTTAGCAAATACGTTGGTTTTCATTTTGGTAAGTTTTTTTAAAAGTTGTGTAGCTCCATTTTCCCAGGGGGGATGAGACCTAATGCTGGGTCAGCTCTGCATCCTTGGAAGTGTGCTGTGCACAGAGGGGCTGCGGGAGTGGCCCGCCCGAGTGCGCCGAAGGGGCAGGAGCGGTCAGCCCAAGTGCACAGAGGGGCTGCAGGAGCGGTCGGCCCGAGTGCACAGAGGGGCTGCGGGAGCGGTTGGCCTGAGTGCACAGAGGGGCTGCGGGAGCGGTCAGCCCGAGTGCACAGAGGGGCTGCGGGAGCGGTCGGCCCGAGTGCACAGAGGGGCTGCGGGAGCGGTCGGCCCGAGTGCACAGAGGGGCTGCAGGAGCGGCCGGCCCGAGTGTGCTGAAGGCCGGTGATGCCTCAGCCCTGCGGGGAACGGTGAGACCGGGGACGGCTGAGTATGCGGCTTTGTTTAGCTAATTTAATTTCCATGATTTCATAACACATTTCACTTTTGTTTATATAACTGGTAAACTAATGTATATTGACTTTAATTGGCCCTGACCTGAAAGGAAGTAGTATGGGATTGAGACAAAACAGATAGAGCAAAGATTATATCCTCATACTACCAATGAGTATGTGATTACTATAGGTTATTAATTTGGCTGGGCCTCACTCACGTGCGTCACTTGTGAAATGGGAATAGTAATGTATGGTGAGGCAAAGTGAGGTAATATTTATGTAAAATATTACTAGGAAGCTGCCTGACACACAACAGGCATTCACTGACCTGTAGTAGTTACTATTGTTTTTTAATCATCATTTTGTTGAGAACTTAGATGCATTTTCGGTGACAGATGTCAGATGTAATTGATATTGAGTGGTGATGGTGAACAGGTTAGCCATGGGCTCATTTTGTGGGCTCCTCTGGGGCTAATTTCCAGGATATACATAATTTGTCACTATTGGCTAATTATGGCAGCAGGCAAGGAAATGGACAAAACTAGGTATTTTAGTTGATAACTAAAATAGTGGGAGCATGCATCTGCCAAGTGTCTTAGGTGTGTGTGGTATGATTTTATGGCGGGGCTCTCAGCCGTAGCACCCGTCGCCTCTCCCTGTCTGCCTTGCAGGTGAATCAGTCCCTCTGATAATTCAGAGTGTGTACAGCAGGCTAGTGAGTGCGCCTTGGTCTCCTGTGTCTTCAGATGACCCATGCGCGGAAGGAAAGGGGTGTGGCTTCCTATGAAATTTTATCATCACAAAATGCTGGGCACAGGAGCCACGTGTTGGGAAATAACAGTTTTCCAGCATGCTTTGTCTACTAGGATTTCTGTTTTCAAGCAATATTCTTTTGCCCAGGCTGCTCATGTGCTTTATTTAGTTAGAGCCCTTTTCTAAAAGGATAAAATACAGGTAATACGGTTCTTCCTCCTTTTCTCCTTTTTTCTTCAGCAAAACCAAAGCCCACTTTCTTATTTCCCCATATTTATGAAGCCCCCCCACTTAGATCTCTAGAGATGAAAAACATGAATTAGTTTCTGTCTCATAGTTTACATGTATCATAGAATAAATCCACTTATTATTGAATCCTTTTTCCTGTATGATACTATCCTGACCTTAAAGTGGTTGGCATTTCAGTGATGAGGAACTAGAACAGAGGGTTGCCAGCCTGGCTCCATTTGTGATAGTTTTACGTTTGATAGTGTGGGCAATGGACGAGTCGTGTCACCAACCCCCTTAGCACTTCACCCCCCAGCACCCCTTCTTCCATCAAAGAAGCTTCCATGAAAGCTCTAACTGAGGTATACCTAAGTACAAAGAATGCTTCAATTTAATTGAAAAAACTAGATGATTTAACAGTGATTGCCCAGTGACCAGTTCAGAGACGCTAATTAATTATGACTTTTATTTTTTTAAACAATTAAAGGCTTCAGAGGCACAAAGTGAACTATCCAATTCAGTCTGACAGATTACCCATCTCCTTTCAGCAGATTGGGTCTCCTCAAAACTCACTCTAACCAAATGCATAAGGTTTAGTTTAAGAAAGCACAGGAAGGCTTTTCTGTTCCCCTGACAACTAGTCCTTCTGGGCGACTAGTGGCCGTAATTGGCAGAGATGTAGTAATTCCCCTTACTTTAGATAAGTGATTTTGTGAGTATTCCAGGTAAGCATTTCTAGTACTTTTCCTAAATGTGGACTGTTCCATCGATAGAGGAAGAATCGTGAGCGCTTACCTACTTACTTCCCTTTCACCTTGCAGGAGGGGGCTTTGGGTTTGGTGTCTGCTGTACTTGCAGCCGTCCTTTCCCTTCTCCACGGGCTGCAACAGGAAGCACTTAATTATGGTGCTTTTCACGAGCAAAGTAATGAAGGAGATGCTTCCAGACCATTTTAAATGGCAGCGGAGGGACACTGAATTTATAGATTGTGACCCTCTGGAGGCACCACTCATCGTAACTTTAGAGATCTGATTTTTTCCCTTGTCCGAGCATGTGCACATTTCGTAATTTAAGAATATACTTCTGACTTCAGGTTGGCTGACAGACCTTTCTACAGTTCAGCTATTATGATTTGCTTCAGCATTAAGAATATTATAATTTGTATGTTTTTTAAAAAGGGGGGCAAAGTTTAAGAAAAGTACAATTAAAAATTTATTTAATGTTATGAATTTTTTTCTTAAAAGATATGATTACCTTTTATTTGAAAGGAATTACTGTTAAAATATTTATTAGGGTGTTTCTTCAAATGTGAGCTGATCACACCTTCCAAATTACTTAATCTAGTCAAATAATTTTGAGACATTTATTCTTACTTTAGTAACAGTTCTAAACAAAATGAAAACTAATTGAATTAATTATTTTTGATAACAGTTTGTTCTAGTGTGCTAGCTGCTGGGATGCAATATACCAGAAACGGAATGGTTTTTAAAAGGGGAATTTAATAAGTTGCTAGTTTATAGTTCTAAGTCCAAGAAAATGTCCCAGTTGCAACAACTCTATAGAAATGTCCAATCATAGGCATCCAGGGAAAGATACCTTGGTTCAAGAAGGCCGATGAAGTACAGGGTTTCTCTCTCAAGTGAGAAGGCACATGGCGAACACAGGCAGGGTTTCTCTCATCTGGAAAGGCACATGGTGAACACAGCGTCATCTGCTAGCTTCCTCTCCTGGCTTCCTGTTTCATGAAGCTCCCTGGGAGGCGTTTTCCTTCATCTCCAAAGGCCACTGGCTGGTGGATTCTGCTTCTCATGGCTATGTCATTTTGCTCTCTCAGAATCTCTCATTCTCCAAAGTGTTTCCTTTTTTATAGGACTCCAGTAAACCAATCAAGACCCACCCAAATGGGTGGAGACATGTGTCCCCTAATCCAGCTTAACAACCACTGTTGATTGAGTTACATCTCCAGGGAGATGATCTAATTACAGATTCAAACATGCAGTATTGAATAGGGATTATTCTGCCTTTACAAAATGGGATTTTGATTAAAACATGGCTTTTCTAGGGTCCATACATCCTTTCAAACCAGCACAACCGTTATTCTGAGATTTACGTTTACAGTTTAAAATGAGACACGGTTACTTGGCTGGTAACAGGAATAACTATGCCTTGTCCTAATATATTCATTTTTGTGAGACTTAGTGTCTCAGATATTAACCACGCCTTCTACTTAGTGAAACTGTGACCTCAGTGGGACTGGAGCACAACTGTCAGAATTTACTTCCATATTTATTGCCACCTCTTTGTGTGGTAGCCTTATATGCTCATTTATAAGAAGGGAACAAGATGCTTTTGTCTAGACCTTCCAAAAATAAGGTAAAAATGTGTCAGTGTACACTATTTCGACCAAAAAAGGAAATTTGCCCCCAGTAGTTCTGTTTAATCCTGCCGGGGCCTGTGCTGCCTCCTTGCTTTGCAGGGAGCTCAGCTCAGGGCGGTGTCCCTCCTGAGTCCAGCTGAGTGCGGCCAGGACCCGGGCCACGGTGCCTGTGGGTGGGTCAGAGAGCGCAGGGCGGGAGTCAGCCCGGGCCTCCGGCTGAGGGACTGTCCGGTGTGGCTTTCCAGGGGGACTCCTCCTGGCGTCTGCTCGCTTCGGCGCCTACGTATGCGGGACCGACATCGACTACAACACGGTCCATGGCGTGGGTGAGTAGAGGCTCCCCGCGCGGCCCTTCTCCCTCTCCGCCCTCCCGCCACCGCGGCCCTTTGCTCTCCGGCCACCGCGGCCCTCCCCGTCCTGCCACCGCGGCCCTTCTCCCTCCCGCCCCCGCGGCCCTCCGCCCTCCTGCCACTGCAGCCTCGGGAGCCCTACAGTAGCGGCCTGTGGCATTGTGCATCTGCTCTCAGTATGAAAATGCAAAGTTGATAGAATTTTACTGATTTTTACCAGTGAGACTTTGTCATTGTGAATGTGTGTGCAAAGTGATCTGCTGGGGAATACGGAGACAAATAGGAAAAGCCTCCCCGTGGGTCTTTTGCGGTCTTAGTGAGAGAGAGATGGGCAGGCAGACCACACTTAGGTTGTGAAATTTAGGGTTGGGAGAGGAGCAGGGAGGGTCTCGCCATTCTGTAATCACAAACGTGTGCACATTAATAAAGCGTGCACAGCTGATATTTAAAGGGCACCACCCTTCATTTTTTCCTATAATAATACATTGAGCATTGTGCTGGATTACTTTTGCTTTCTTGAGCACTGTCTGTTTTTAATCTCATAGCTGACAAAAACTTTTTTAAAACACTTAAGGTGACAATATCTTTTAAGATTCTACCTTATATTGAGGATAACTTGAGACAAGGATCTGCTTTGCTTTTGAGGCAATTTTGGAAAGTATTTTAAATTCACAAAGCTTCTTTAGTGATGGATTAAATTGAAAATCAAAATTGAATCAAAGTGAAAAAATATTTTGTATAGCTGAATGCAGTTAAAAATAGCAAGTTTCATTGATGATTGTGAAATTGTATTTTGCTCATTTTCTATTTTTATAACTTGAATAAGTCCATCAAACATTTCCCTTTTTCTCTCCCCCATATAAGATATTGTATAGATGAGAATTTATTATATTTTACTTTCTTCAGCTACAGCGATTTGATATTTTGTACATGATGAGTCTTTAAAGGCAGTTTTGCTGGGAAGTTGACAGCACAGTTGGCTCAGATCAGGGAGACTTGAGTATATTTTACTGAACAGATTTTATTTTTATAATAAATTGAAATAAAAATAATTGTCTACTTGTATAAATGAAATTAAAACTTTAAATGAGAGCACATTTTATTTGAATAAACGTAGGATTAGATGGTTTAAGACATGACTGTTAGCTAAAGTATGGGAAGTAAGAAAGCTTTAATTTTGGTATTTTCTATTTTTGCTTTTTGTCTCCCTTCAGGAAAGGCTAGTAGGAAAAACCAGAAATGGAGAGGACCAGATGAAAACATTAGGGCGAATCTTCGTCAGTATGGCTTAGAGAAGTATTACATTGATATTCTGGTGTCAGATGCATCTAAGCCCTCCTGGAGGAAGGGCACGTATTTTGATGCAATCATCACTGATCGTAAGTTTATTTTTGTATAAAAGTAGGATTAGTTTGCTAAAGTCATTTACATTTACTGTGCAGAATTTTTTCAGCAGCAATAAAAATGGCAACGTGTCTTAGTATTCCTTCCACCGTAAAATTCTTCTTATTGATATAAGTGAAGATATTAATTTAACAGAGCAGTTAAGGGTTTACAGTTTTGTTTTTTCTTTCTTATTTATTTATTTTGGCATGGGAATAAGGCTCTGGGAGTCGAACCCAGGTCCCCTGCATCACAGGCGAGGATTCTACCACTGAGTTACCCTTTCACCACCCTTACAATTTTGTTTTTTTAACTCTGTTAAAGTATTTTGTTTTGCCCTTCAGCCTGTATTTTTTTTTTTTTTTTTTTTTTGGAATGGCAGCTCCAGAAATTGAACCCGGGTTTCTGGCATAGCAGGCAACAATTCTGCCATGAGCCACCGTTGCCTGCCCTGTTTTTCCTTTCAGCCGTTTTCAAAAGGCCTATATTTGTCTTTATATTTACTACATTTAGTTATTAGTATATCATCTGGAGCCAAAATACCATTTGCAATTACTGTATCAAATTTTGAAAAAGATAGTTTTGGATATTACATGTTTCTCCATGGGTAACTGTTTTTGTCGTGGTGTTTTCACTGGGATTTCCTTTTTAGATTTATAAAAATTATGGGGTTCTGCCACCCCCTGGGCTTCAGAAATGTGCATAAGAACTTGCTTTCCCATGCACTGTGAGTCCTTGGCCTTTTAGGCAAGGACATTAGAAAGCGCCTCACCCCCCCATGTGTTCACAGCTGGAGAATTCCATGTGTGATGTGTCCTCAGGAAGGCACGTCTAGAGGCCTGTGATGTCCCTGTGTCCCTTGTTGATAACTGATGGCTTCTGACCCACCCCATCCTGTGTTTTTTGCCCAGCTCCATACGGTATCAGAGAATCTTCAAGGAGGACAGGCTCTCAGAAGGACACACCAAAGGGGACAGAAAAATGGTGAGTCAGATTCAAATATGAAGAGTTACTACTTTAAGAAAAGCATTATTTCTTATTTTTAGTTAATTTAGTCATCTCAAATGTTTGTACTGATTTTTTAAAATTCATTATTATCTTTTTTATTAATTAAAAAAATTAACAAAACAATAAGATATCATTCCATTCTACATATATAATCAGTAATTCTTAATATCATCACATAGTTGCATATTCATCATTTCTTAGAACATTTGCATCGATTTAGAAAAAGAAATAAAAAGACAACAGAAAAAGAAATAAAACGTGCACTGATTTTTAAATTCTGTTTTCTTTTAGTCCAGAAAGCCATGTTCCTGTTTCCTTGAATTACCATCTGAGCGATATGTTTTTTGACCTGCTGAACTTCGCGGCTGAAACACTCGTACTAGGTGGAAGATTAGTCTACTGGTTACCAGTGTACACACCAGAGTATGTAGTCGTAAATAATTTTATTTTTAGTTTCCTTTTTGTTATGGTGTTTTTATATCTCGTATAATTTTTTCCCTCATCTCTAATTGTATTCAGGGCAAGTGCCTGTATATCTAATGTGTATCAATGACATTTTGTTTAATGTACATGTGTGTATAAACAGTCTCCTTACAGATTGAATCATTTTGATCTTTTTATTTTACATGAAGGTTGGCAAACTATGGCCTGTGGGCCAAGTCTTGTCCTCAGCCTGTTTTTGTAAGGCTCTTGATCCAAGGACTGTTTTTTACATTTTTAAAGGATTGTTAAAAACAAAGAAACAAAAAGGAATGTGTGACAGGAACGGATATGACTCCTAAGCCTAAAATGTTTGCCCTCTGACCCTTTGCTGGAGAAGTTTGCCAATCCTGTTACACCTGGGCTGAGCCCGGTGCCGGCGATATCTTAGCCGCTCAGTAGCTGTTCGGCCAGGTTGTGGCTATAGGTAGTTTTCAGCAACTTAGCTGAATGATTCTTCTGTCCGCCACCTTCTAATGCCACCTTGAATATATATTGGCTGTTATGTCTACCTAAGTGCAACAAATCTTTTTTTTAAAAGCTAAGGGCAAGGTAAAAGCTGCAGAAAGCTCTGATTATGCACTACATTGTTTGAATTTCTTCTTTCAGTAATTAAGTATAGACAGAGCTGTGAGCACCAACAGTGAAGAATAAGATGTTGAAAAAGGCAAACTCATTGGATTTGAAAGATAGTATTAAGCTCAAAATTTGGTTATTTTTTCAGTCTGCTATAGACACCTTTTTCTAAAAAAAGATTATTTTCTTTCTTATATTTATTCTACGTAATTGCACAAAAGCATTTTAGAGTAATGGTCCCTTGTCTGTCTTCACACAGCTGTGGATGGTCCCTCAGCATTTGGAAGCCAAGCTGCTTTTTGGTGTTTGATTTGCAAATGTCCTCCTGCTAGTTACCCTGCCCTCGCCTTCATCATGCGTTTATCAACTGATGAGGCATCCATATTGATGCCTCCTTCCCTGACAACTGGGCTTCCGTTGTGCTGCCAGTGATGATGTCATTTAACTCTTCATTTTACAAGTGAGGAAAATTAATTCCGAGGAATGAAATGACTTGGCCTACATTAAAAGGTAGCTAGCTAATTGGTTTCCTTATTTACAGGGCTAGGTTCACTTAATTCAATACCCTATTAGGTCTTAGGTACCTGGTATGTGCAGATGGGTTTTTATTATTTTTTCAGAGAAGAGGATATTTGTTTATTTCTATGCAAAAAAAAATCCCTGCCTTAGACAAACTGAATTTCAACAGCAAACCACTGTCTTGCTGTTTTAAGATTTCAATTGCAGGGCTGAATTTTTAAATATTTATTTTGAAATAATTCCAAACTTACAGAAAAGTTTCACATACAATGTAGATAACTCCTATCTCCCCCGTCCAGATTTTCCAACTGTTAGCAAAGACTACCTCCCAGCCTCTGTCCCATCACAATCAGCCTTTTTCAGTACCATTTCAGAAGCTGCAGGCGTGATGTCCCATCACCCCTAAATACTCCAGTGTATTCCTCAGAAACAAGAATGTTGTGTGTAGCCACCCTTAACCTCCAAGTCTGTACATCAGCATGGACACAACGCTGCCACCCAGGTCACGGACCCGTTCAGAATGTGCCGGTCATTTCCTCTCTGGTCCAGAGCCCCTTCCAGGAAAATGTGCCGCCTTCACGCATCGTGTCTTTTCAGTCTCCTCCAGTCTTCAGTATGTCCTCGGGCTTCCCCTGTCTTTTGAATCCTTGATGGTCTTTGGAGAGTTCAGGGCTTATGCCCTGAAGGTGGACGGTCATCCGGGGCCCGTCTGCGGTTTCCTTGTGGCTGCCCTGTGCTAATGCACCCTCTGCTAACTCCGTCTTGATGGGAACAGCACAAACCGTGCTCCAGGTGGGCCCTGCTGGCCAGGTCAGCTTCCGTCCTCGAGCCGTGCTCTTCTGCCAGATTGTCTCCACTGGGAGACGTCCTTTCACCTTTGATCAGTACTTCCTAGGGAGATAGATACTCTGGGATTACGCTGAGATCTTCTTCTCTAAACCTCCGCTCACAGCGTTAGCCTCCAGCGACAACTGCATTGTCGGCAGCCACCAGCCATGGTGACGGTTGCCAGGTGATGAGTTTCTGTTCCAGCACTCCTACATTTCTGAGTTGGCATTCTACCATAAGGAAGGGCTTCTCTTCTTCCCATTTATTTATTCTTCTATTTATTTTTATTGGTGTGTCTTAGGGAATCCTATTTTATTCAGTGGTTTGAAATTTATTACTGTTATCATTTATATGTTGCTCAGATTTTCCCTGACTTGACGAAATTGCTCAAAATTTGTTGCTCAGATTTCCTCTGACTTGACAAATGGGAAGATGGCTCCACTGTCCTTTGACACAGCCCCATTAGCTTTGTATGCTTACTTTCTGGCATTCCCAAAGAGTTCTTGTTCCTTTGAGTAGAGGTCAGCATTACTCTCTTGGCCTGAACACACTCGTGCACACATTTCCAGCTAGAACCGCCTGGATCTGTCACTGTAAAACCCTCCGTTCACACCAGTGTTTTCAGTTCCTGTCTGACCCCTTAGGATTCTTTTTGGTCTTCACCCTCCATGTTGGTCAGTACCATCTCAACAGTGAGAAACGACTCTCATTATCCTTGGCACATTTACTCATTTCCTTAATTGTATTTCTTATTTGACTTGTGTGACCAGTCTCCCACCCATGTCTTCCATCTTCTCCATCCCTAACCCACTAGCACCTGTGTTCGTGGTGTCAGTAGGTTAGACTCTGTGGGAGTTAGATTCCAGTGTCAGCTTGGCCAGGTGAAGGCACCTAGTTGTGTTGCTGTGGACATGAGCCAATGGTACGTGAACCTCATCTGTTCCTGATTACATCTGCAGTCGGCTAGGAGGCGTGCCAGCTGCAATGAATGATGTTTGACTTAATTGGCTGATGCTTAAATGAGAGACTCAACGTAGCACAGCCCAAGCAGCTCAGCATACCTCATCTCAGCACTCACAGCTCAGCCCAGGCCTTTGGAGGTACAGAAAGGAATCACCCTGGGGAAAGTTGTTGGAACCCAGAGGCCTGGAGAGAAGGTCAGCAGAGATCGCCCTGTGCCTTCCCACGTAAGAAAGAACCTCAGATGAAAGTTAGCTGCCTTTCCTCTGAAGAACTAATGAAATAAATCCCCTTTTATTAAAAGCCAATCCATCTCTGGTGTGTTGCATTCTGGCAGCTAGCAGACTAGAGCAGACTCCTACATCCCTCAGAGCCACATGGGGATCCGTTACTAACTCCTTTGTGCTGGGAGGTGAAGGCAAATGTACCTGAGGGGGGAGGGGTACCTGAGGAGGGAAAGGCTGATAATTTTAACTCAAAATATCTGACTGTCCGGTATTTATAATATATTATTTAATTATAGTTGAAATTTTGTGTGGTTAAAAATTTCTTTTGGGGTTCTTTTATTTATTCCTTCATTTTTATAAAAAGTAAAACTGGAGTTAATTTTAATAACGTTCAGTCTTTTTGAAGACCTTAAAAGTGGCCCGTGGATATTACTTTTTTAATAATTATTCTCTTTTTTAATAATTTTTTGCCAGAGGGGAGTTTCCAAATGCATAGGGATATTTTTAGAAGTAGAAAAGGGAGACATTTCTTTGTCAGTTCCTTTTTCCCCTAGGTGTTCCCTTGGTGTTCTAGTTTGTTAGCTGCCGGAATGTAAGATACCAGAGATGGATTGGCTTTTAATAAAAGGGGATTTATTTTGTTAGTTCTTCAAAAGAAAGGCAGCTAACTTTCCACTGAGGTTCTTTCTTACGTGGGAAGGCACAGAATGGTCTCTGCTGGCCTTCTCTCTAGGCCTCTGGGTTCCAACAACTTTCCCCGGGGTGATTTCTTTCTGCATCTCCAAAGGCCTGGGCTGAGCTGCGAGTGCTGAGATGAGGCATGCCGAGCTGCTTGGGCTGTGCTACGTTGAACCTCTCATTTAGGCACCAGCCAATTAAGTCAAACATCATTCCTTGCAGTAGGCATGCCTCCTAGCCGACTGCAGATGTAATCAGCAACAGATCAGGTTCACGTACCATTGGCTCATGTCCACAGCAACAGAACTAGGTGCCTTCACCTGGCCAAGCTGACAAATGAATCTAACTACCACATGTCCACCCCTTGTCAACTTGGCAACTACACGCATCACCTTAAGCAATATTAAGGTGCAAAAAATTCTCTTCTGGCTGTGGACCTGTGAATCTCAAAACAAATTGTCTGGTGCCAATATGCAAAGGAGGGACAGTCATAGGATCCATAGGGAGAAATTAGAAGGAAAACCTGCAGGGCAAACACCACTGGATTTCAAAGTCTGTAAGTCATTTATCTATCCTTCGGCTTTAGAAAGTGGCAGTCCACCCTTTTCAAGGGCCTATGCAGTGGCCCGCCTCTTTCCAAATCAACCTCAGGGAACATTGAGGAGATCACCTGTTTTTCAGCTCCACTCTCCAGGCATCAGGGACACCCCTGGTCTCTCTGCCATTTCCGGGGCACATGCTCAACCCCTCCATGTGGTGGCAGCCAGGCTCTCCCCAGTCCCCAAGGAGTGTGCTGTACCTTCTCCAAAGCCTGAGGCTGCACAACTCTTCCACTGCAACAAGGTGGGAGATTCATCCTCGCCCTTCAGGGCAAACGCACCCTCTCCATGTATATGTGGACCCACTCTCCTGGCCGAGGTTTCTTGGCTTCAGACCCAAACTTCCATGATTCTCACACTCAAACTCCAATTTGTCCCTTTTGTGTCCCCCTTTGTCCAGACTGGCAGTGGTTCCATTTACACCAACAGTCTCTTCAAGCACTCCAGGACTACTTCTTCATTCTCTTCACAGCTCCTCCAAAATCTTCCCCTTAGCCATCCAAAAAACCGTTCCAACATATCTGGTATTTGCAAACCGCAGCAGCACCCCACTCTCCGGTACCAAATCTGTTCTAGTTTGCTAGCTGCTGGAATGTAACACACCAGAGACAGACTGGCTTTTAATAAAAGGGGATTTATTTTGTTAGTTCTTCAGAGGAAAGGCAGCTAACTTTCCACTGGGGTTCTCTCTTATGTGGGAAGGCACAGAATGGTCTCTGCTGGTCTTTTCTCCAGGCCTCTGGGTTCCAACAGCGTTCCCCGGGGTGATTCCTTTCTGCATCTCCAAAGGCCTGGGCTAAGCTGCGAATGCTGAGATGAGGTATGCTCAGCTGCTTAGGCTGTGCTACCTTGCTCTCTCTCATTTAAGCACCAGCCAATTAAGTCAAACGTCATTCATTGCAGCAGGCATGCCTCCTAGCCGACTGCAGATATAATCAGGAACAGGTGAGGTTCACGTACCATTGGCTCATGTCACAGCAATAGATCTAGGTGCCTTCACCTGGCCAAGTTGACAACTGAATCCAGCTACCACACTTGGGGACAGGGATTCTTCCAGGTGTACGGCCAGCATATTCGCGTGAGGCCCCTGTGGCATTTGCTCCCTTGACTTACTTGTCTTGGAGAGAGTTATTTCCACGTCCTCAGTTATTCATTATTAGAACTCTGTGGTGCTTTCTCCTTCCTTTCAGCTCTTATATTAATGAAGTATTAATTTGTTATTAATTATTAATGACTTAACGAACGAGCTTACTAATTTGTCTTAAATTAGAAAATCGAGCTCTTTTCACTCTTGCAGCATACATCTTCCAAAATCCTTACTCTTTTTTGAAAAAAATCACATTATCAAGATTTAAGACTACAGTGATCTGCAAAAGTTTGGCATAATGTTCTTGTTTCTGAATTAAATGTACAAGTAGTCAAGATAGAATTAATTTGATTATGTTATATTGAAAATGTGGCTTTTTATTACAAATGAAGAGGAATTCAATTTAAAATGGAATTCCTTAGTACACTTAATTAGAAGACTTTCGTGTTTTTGGTCTAGTGAATACAGGCTTTTAGTCCTAATATTGAGTTAATTTACCAACCAGATTTTTATGGGTTATATGATTCAAGTTTAAAAATAAGAATTGCACATTATAATCAACTTCAGGTTATTCTTTAAACCAGGACATTTTGAAAGTGTAATGAGATGAAAGAAAAGCATAATGCTACCTAAAAGCTTAGTTATAGTGAAAAATTGTCAGAGCTGATGATTGAAAAGGGCTTTTCTTACTGCTGACTCTACGTCGCAGGGTGGAAACTGCGACTCACGCTTCTGCTTTTTCCTTCCTTGACTAGATGCTCCCCCTTCCAAGACATAAACCTTTTGCCAGCATCAGGATACTCTGCGCACATTGTAGCTTTACCTTTATTGTGCCCCCCTTGCTTGATACGCCCTTCCTCCCCTCAGCCGGTAAAACTCGAGTCCTCTTTCTAGGCCTGACTTAAGTGTCACCAACTCAGTGCTTCATCGGAGCCGTCGTTGTCTGTTGTGAAAACTCATAAAGAACTTCCCCCATCAAGTTGCTGTAGACTGTTGACATTTGTGGGTTTGTTATTCACGAACTTCAACTCTGTGCAGACAGGGTCTGCGACCCTGTGGTGTGTTCCTTTGGGTGGGGCATAAACTCAGCTCCTGCGGGCGTGGTGGGAGGGGAGCTGGTTTCTCGGCTGCTCAGCGAGTGGAGCCAGTGCTGCTCCGGGCCGCGCATCCTGATAAGCTCCTTATCCAATTGTCATCACACACACAACTCTCCAGAAGCGAGTGGAAGCGTCGTCTGTCTCTCACTAGACATCCAACTCCTGTTGCTGGCGACAAAAGTGATGACAAAGTAAAGAAACTTAATATAAGTGCCTCTAAGTAGGATCTGGGGGTACGTTTTCATTACAGTAAAATAAATTCTGTGGTGGTTCCGATCAGTGAAGAGAACATATTTTTCATCTCTTATCTAGAAAACAGGGAAAAATGATTCCTCAGACTGCTTCAGTAAGTGTTCCAATCAGCATAACACCTGCTTCTGGAAAAGGGGAAGAAACTCGTAACAGGTGGAAAGTAGTTGTGTGAGGCGCGAGGATTTCCCAGTAACTGTCAATTAACACTGATCCGTGAGAGCGCTAGGAGTTGTGCATGGTTCTTTTTGGTGTTTTTTCCACTAAGATATAATTTATGTACCATATAAAATTCACCCTTCTAAAGTGTGCAAATCAGTGGTTGTTAGTACAGTCATAAACTTGTGCAACCATCAGCCCTAATTCCAGAAAATTTTCATTAACCCAAAAAGAAACCCCCAGTCCATTAGCTGTTACCATCTCTGCTGCTGCCCTTGGCAACCATCGGTATACTTTCTCTCTCTCTGAATTTGCCTAATCTGGCTGGTTTAGATTTTAAATAAATTACTTGGATTGTAAGAGGACAGGAATGAAAGGAGAGAATTGAGATAGGATGTTGTACTGCCATAATAGTTTATGCAAAGTAAGTATTTAGATCTCTTCACCTGTATCCAAACGCGCTAGCATGTTTGAAGTATACCAGTAAATAGACTAGTAATGAAATAAATACACTAGTGTGAAACTGGTATGCACTACACTAGTAAATATGCAGTGAAGATGTTCTGTTTAAATATTATTTTTATTTTGTAGTTTGTTGCTGTGGGAGAATCCTTTTAATTGATTAATGCATTAGAATGACAAATTAGTGGTTAAAACAAGTTTGTTAATGATTGTATCAACACCAGTGATGTCCCTCAGGCTTAAAATGGAAAGAATCAGATTGAAAAGGTAATATAAGATGTGTAAATATGTTTTTCTGCTGTTATGCCAAACATTGGCAACTTAGTTTCAGCAGTTTCGTATCATTCATATTATAAATGTTAATTCAAATTGTATTGGTTTTCTACCTTTGAATTGATTTACAAATTTGTTTTGGTTTTATAGTTATATAAGAGTTATAAACATAAGGAATTTGTGTAACATTTTAACAAAACATTTTAATAAAATGTTAAATGAATAACATTTTCATAGAAATACTTTGTCATCCCAGTCAGGAAATGAAAGATTTTTTTCCCCCTTTAGGAAGATAGTTAAGAGCGGGCCACAGTGGCTCAGTGGCAGAGTTTTCGCCTGCCATGCTGGAGACCCCGGTTCGATTCCTGGTGCCTGCCCATGCAAGAAAAAATTAATTAATGAATTAAAAAAAGGATATTTAGCTAAGTTTGAGAAACACCGATGCCGCCACTCACAGTCCCTCCGTTTGCAAGCTTATACGGTCAAGGCTTGTCCCTTCTGTCGCTACTTTATTTGTAGTCTTTCAACCAGCATCTAGAAGGTGTTCACTCATATCGTAATGCTGGTGTGAAGAGTCCACATTTGGCATCAGTTGGGATTGTTGGAAGGACATTTCTGACTGTATTGTGACACTGAGGAATTATTAGACAAGGTGAACTCTGGAATGCTCATTCCTTGCTGGGAAACCCTAAGGAGGAGGCAGAGAAGGACTTGAAGAGAATTTTCCTTCCACTGATAACACAAGTGCAGTGCGTGGTGCTTGGTGAGGGGGTGACGGAGGTTCTGAGCATGTGGTTAAGGTAATGGGGTACCGCACTGAAGGTCAGGGAGACCTAGCGAGTTGGCAGAGGCAGCACGAAGACAGCGGGGATGCATTGGAACAAGCTGAGCCGGTGGTCTTTTACTAATCAGCACTGTTCCCATTTCGGGTCAGAGATTTAAGTTTACCCATATAATCAGTGTTTGCAGAGACTACCCTCAAAAATGCATAAAGATTTGCAAAGGAAGGATAAAAACTGGTGATTGCAGTATTGTTAAAGTCACCCGTACCTAGTGAGCCTTTTCTCCCCTCCGTGCCCGTCCTGCTCTCTGGCTGCCTCCCCGTGCCTCTCCCGTGTCCCTTCTGCCAGGACTGGCGCAGCACCTGTCACCCAGATTCCCGCGCTGCAGCTGACGCTGAGCTGCTCTGCCCGTGCCGTCCTCCCCTGGTGCAGGGCATGTGCAGGGCGTGTGCCGGGTGGGGCCCCCGCGCTCTTGTGGCTTTGGCCTTGTGTCATGGTTAGTGTGAGGAGAGTGCTGTTGTACTCTCGTGTTTATTTTAGTGGCAGTTTATTTGGACGGTTTTATAAATAACCTTAGTCCTATATTTACAGAGTCATCAGAGGTCTCAAGATAGCATTAAGCTTTTGCAGTGCCACTTGAAAGCATATGCTGTAGTGGATTCTATACTTTGAACATGTATAAATTTCTAGGTGTTTCAGTCCCTGATGAATCCAGTGGGCTGTGACAGAGCATAGTTCCATCTGTCTTGTCTGCTGTTGTGGGATCCTGTAGGGTGGAATCATCCCTTTTATGGTTTTAATCCTTGGCATTCATAATAAAGTGTGCAAACACACTTATAATCTCTCCCCTGCCCCCACCTCTCGCTTTCTCTTTTTCTCTCTCTTTATTCCATAGGTAAAATGTGAACCCTTTGGTTTGGATGTGGGTACTATTAAAATGCTTTCTTTGGGCATGCACGGGTAGGTTGAGTCTGGATTGTATGGGTACCCCGGGTATGGAATGCAGTGGGTCTGCAGGTCGAGGGGCGCCCATAACAGCCAGCTGCTCTTCCTCAGGTACACAGAGGAGATGGTGCCCCGGCACCCCTGCCTGGAGCTCATCAGCAACTGTGAGCAGAGGCTTTCCAGTCACACATCCCGGCGCTTGATAACCATGGAAAAAGTGAAGACATTCGAGGTAAGTTGTTCTAGTATTTTTAGGATAAATTCTGGAAGAATTGGTCAATAGATTTTTCTAAGTGTTTTTTTTCTGTAATGGGACCTGGAAGTGTTGCAGGAGAGGTTTGTGGTGTTTGTGTGAGTGTGAATGGGGGGCGTGAGAGGCAAGGAGTGAGATAGAGGAATTGAACAGAAGAGCAGACATGAACGTTGGACCTGACTTCTCAGGCTTCATTGATGTCTTTGCTGCTAACTATTGTTTAATTACCAATCTGCTAGTTATAACTTTTCTCCAGAAGCCGAGCCTGCTTGATTGTAGACAGTAATGAAGAGAAAATGTTGCTTTATATAAGGGAGAAAGTAATTTTTCCTTCCCTTCATTCGTTCTCCCCCCAACCCCTCACACACAGTATATGTGCTTGTTCGCACACACACAACTCATTTGAACTTGAGAAGAAAGAACAAAGCATCTCTCATTTTATGTCTGGATGAGAATTGATATGAATAATGCCTGATTATGGAGCTTAATTGAATCTACAGCACTCTCTTTGGGCTGTTCTTATCTGGGTTGACAACCAAAGCTTCCTGAATGCCCTGGAAACCTGGACCAGCCCCGTCTTAGTCTTACCTTAGGACCTGCAGGGCAGGGCAGGGGAGGAGGGTTCTCGCCCGAGGCCTTTGTCACTCCCATCTCTACTTTGTGCTTGATTTGCTTTCATCTAATTCACTCTGTGGTTTCTTTCACAGTAATGAAAACTGATATTTGTATAGTGCCTCTCGTTTATATCACTTCATGTATTTCTCATTTTTGTCTTTTTATTTCCATTTGCTTGTCTGTTACTATTCAGACCCTCGTTATTATACTCCTTGTTTGTACTGTTGGTCTCCTAAATGTTCTCTCTTCTTTCACTTTTCACACCTCTACTTCTTACCTGTGAAACTAATCTTCATAAAACACTGCGTTCATTATGCCACTTCTATGTGCAAAACTTTTAGTGACTCATTTTTGTTACTAAAGAAGATTCAAATTTCTTTTCATGATAGGAAGTTTTCACAGTAATCAGACCCCAGTATTAGAGCATTTCAGAAAACTAAGCTGTATGTGTATAGAAGTAGCTGATTGGTATCTTCTCTCTCTGTCTCTCTCTCTCTCTCTCTGTGTGTGTGTGTGTGTGTGTGTGTATGTGTGTACAAGTATATGTGATGTAATTAAAATGAGTCTGTGATAGTTATTTATGATACAAAAATACTAAACATTTATATTCAGTTCACATATATCCTTGGGATCTTTGTACTTATCTATATCATCATTATTCAGAATGTTTTTGAAGCTGATCTTTTGGATTTATCTTTAAAACACTATCATTCATATCAAATTGTTGTTTTGCTTTATAGTAACAACCTGTTTTTGTTCAAATAGTATTATGGGAATCTGTTGCTCACATTTTATACCAGACATGTAACTAAATAAATTAAAGTTGTGTTCGAAAATCAGTCCTGTTCCAAGGATTGTGACTTAACAAGTAACATTTAAAACAATGCATAGATTCTCCACGAGAGGAGTTCCCAGATCATTTGAGGCAGTGACAATGTTCCAGTGTGATGATTTTGAATGACCAACATTTGTTAGGGATTTGGTAGAAGCCCTCTTAGGTAACTTGCATTTCAGGCTCAGTTGCAGAACCAGTGCTAGCTGTCCTGCTCTAAAGCGCGACGTGTGGGGGGCCTGGAATATGCACGACACTTTCTGCTCGTGAGTTGCTTGTCCTCTGTTATGTCCACACACCTCTACACCCACCAGCCAAATTGTCTGCTTACCCAGAGTCAGGGTGTGTCCCCCAGGCTGTCCGTGCCAGTTATATTTGTTGTGTAGTTATGCAATTAAATTAAATACTCATTAAACCAGTGAAGTATGAGTGTGAAAATAAAATTGTCATTCCCCTGAAATCTAAGTTGAATGTTGTGGAAAGACAGGATGAAGGAAGCTGCTGACGAAGGCGCTCGAATTGGGAGTGAGTGAGATAGCGATCGCGGTCGGGAAGAAAGTTTAACCATCTAGGTCCTGCGCTGACTCTGCTCCAAAATAGCCTGGACGTTCTTGTACCGTTTTACAGAGGCCAAAACTGAAAACCTTTATAGGTCTTGATCCTATATAAAAGAGTAACAAATGTCTATACTGTTTCTTTAATTAAAATAAGATGTTTAATATGTTTACAAAATATTTCTATTTTTCCTGCTTTTATTGACTTTTACAGCGAACCATTCATACCGAAGACTGTCTCACTGAGTAAGAAGCTTCTGATTTTGTACTCTCCCTGACAGTTATAGCTCATGTATATGTTTTTCTTTTAATATTTTAGGGAAGTGAGGTGTTTGATAATTCAAATAGTAATATTGAAATGCATAGAAATCATAGTACTTAATGTAATAATTTGCATTAGTAGTAATAAATTAGCTAACATTATGTGCCAGGTACATGAGTAATACATGTAAAAAAACGGAAACATAACCTAAAGATTTTGTAGATTTAACTTTTGATATTATACAGTTAACTAAATGACATCAGCATTCTTTATTTTGTGGCATACATACATAGTACTTGACCATATAATGGCTTGAAACAATATTCAGAAGATTTGGATAAAGAAAGATATTGGTATTATTTGATTCTTTAGTAATTAATGGAGTCATATCATAAGTTAGTCATTTCTATTTTAATGGCAAAATTAAGTTCCACTGTGGACTAATTTCACTTTTGTATCCCCCGAGTTTAATTTGTTTCAGAAAGTTTAGTTTTTTTTTTTCCAGATTTATAATTTTTTTGAAACAAATTTATTTGAGACTTGGAAGAAGTGATAGGGAATGATCTAAGGGTGCATCTATTACATAGATATGATAAATACGGGCACTCCAGTATTTTTTTTCCCCAGAATTAATTATTATTATTTTAATACTTTTGTTGAGACATCTTCACACACATACATTCCATACATGGTGTACAATCAGTGGCTCACGATATCATCACATAGTTGTATATTCATAACTGAGATCATTTTTTAGAACATTTGCATCACCTCAGAAAAACAAAAAGAAAAAACTCATATAGCCCATGCCCCTTGCCCCTCCCTCTCATTGACCACTAGTATTTCCATCTAACCAATTTATTTTACCCTTTGTACCCCCTTTTATTTATTTATTTTTTTATCCTTTTTTTTTTTTTTTACTCATCTGTCCATACCTTGGATAAAAGGGGCATCAGACAAGATTTTCACAATCACATTGTAATTGCAAAATCTTTATTCAGTTGCCCAAGAATCTAGGCTACTGGAACATAGCTCAGCCGTTTCAGGTACTTCCCTCTAACCACTCCAATACACCATAAACTAAAACGGGATATCTATATGATGCAGAAGAATAACCTCCAGGATAACCTCTTGACTTTGTTTGAAATCTGTCAGCCACTGACACTTTATTTGGTCTCATTCCTCTCTTCCCTCGTTTGGTCGAGAAGGTTTTTCCACCCCACGATGCTGGGCCCTGGCTCATCCTGGGAATCCTGCCCCCTGTTGTCAGGGAGATTCACACCCCTGGGGGTCATGTCTCATGTCATCGGGGAGGACACTCAGGAATTTTTAAGCCTGTTGAGGCAGTACTAAGTTTGCCTCATTTCCTTTTATCATTTTACTTTGTTATTTTAAAATTGAGTAAAAGAAAAAAAGAAAAAGCTGTTTTCTAGTAATCATTTGAAATGAATCTTCACTTTATAAGATAATTTTATCAGTGAGTTTTAACTAGTATTGCATTTACTATAACTGAAAATAGTTGGTCATGTTTGCTTTTTAATTAATTATTTCATTTCTATCTTTCCTTTTTCTGGAGAGGAGTATGTGTAATTGCAGTGAGAACCCAGTCCTTTATAATTCGAGTGATGACACAAAATTGTCAAATAGTTCTCAGATGCATCTAACAAATTATTCTCAGGCTGTTCAGTATTGTTGATTTTGCAATGGAAGAAAGACTATTCATTTTAGATTCTTACACTTTTGTATACTGTCTACTCATTTTTTTTTTTTTTTGGTCACTTTTTAGGTTTAACTTCAGTATTAACTTTTGGCCCACCTGAAGAACATTATAAAATGTTCTTCATTGTCCCCCTTTTTTAAAAAAAAGTAAACATAGACTATAAGTACAAAAATTGTCTAAAGAATATAGATGTTTTATGAAGTTTTGTACCTTTGTATTACTGGCTGAGCTTTTTAGACTTGTTTATTGAGCATTAGTAGTAACTTAAGTTATTTCTTGATAAGTGTGTTAAAATTACAACGATACCTGATAACCAGTTTTTTGTCATTGTTAAGTGAACAATAAATAACACTTTTATAAGGCTTTAAAAGTTTTAGAGATGAGGAAGTTGCCTTGGCCTACCCCAGTTCACTTAAACAGTAAGTGATAGAGTTGAGACCAGAACTTGTCTTTGTACGTGATATTCTGTGTGTCCTGTTGCCTCTCTACCAAAGCACGTTTTCTTCTTTTAGAATATATACCAGGACTGAACGGTAAATATTCTTAAGTGGCTTATTATTGGATCTTTTGAAGGTGGATTTTCCTTGCTCTGTTCTGTTTAGCTTGTGTGGTTGGCGGGGCCATGGGAGAAGGAATTTGTTGCACCACCAGCACTCGTGTCCCCTGTTAGCGCAGGGCCTGGTTGATGCTGTGTGCTCTTTCCAGACTCGTCAGGAAGAGGTTGGAGCACGAGGATAGTGTTGTGCCATCAATGGCAGCCCACAACCCCACCCTCTTAGAGGTGCCTGAATCCAGAGGAGCCCTTTGACAGCTTCAAGATTTCCTAGAAATCTTTTTTAAAAATTCATGCAACTTTTTTTTTGTTGTTTTGCATGGGCAGGCATCAGGACATGCAACTTTTATATTCTGCTCTAAAATAGATACTTGCTTTAATATAAAAGAGTATTTTATATTATCATTGCATTAAATGGGCTATCATGTGCCCTATTTGTCTTGTGGTCTGTTTACCTCACAATGCAACTTTATACTCCTGGTGGTTTGAGAAATACTGAAGTATAGGTGAGTCTTATTCTGGGTGTCTTATGGGCATTAATTTTCATCTAAAGTTATAAGTATTATAAAAATCAACTGTTGTTCTTTTTTATAGCTACCCAGTATAGTTCAGATGATTTAAAATAGCAAGTGTTGGAAGGTCATAGTGGTAAGTGATGTAAGTTAATCTAATTTTATTTTGGATTGACTGAAAGAGTCCAGTAACTTGAGGCTGATGAATACAGTAATTAGAATAGAAGACGGCCAGAACTGAGGGACTCTAACTAAAGGGACTGACAAATTTTGACGTTATGGGGAACCATTAACTGTAAATAGTATGCCCTGTTGAAATGAGGAAGGCAGAGAAGACATGACACAGGTTACTTGTTTGAGAAAACAACTTGTGAATGGCTTGAGGTAGAAGAAGTTAGTCTTTATGATAATTCGTTTATGTATTAGAGTATTAAAGTAGTGTTGGTAATCATCAGTTGTGGTGTTCTGGCCTATTTCCGCTATGCATTATTCTTCTTGAGAATAGTGTTGTGGGTTATATTTTTCTTTAGCAGCTGTTTGAATTAAAGATAGTCCCTTCTGGTTGACTGTTTGTTCTGAAATATTTTGTGTATTTAGCCTATCTATTGCCTGCATTGTGGGTTTTTTCCTTTTGATTAGAGCTAAGACAGAAGAGATTAGGTATGAGTGTTTAAATCACATAACATCTCTAGTGGGATATAGATGATGAGAAAGGATGACACTAAGACACTAAGTCAGAACATAGTAATTAGATATGAATCCAGCCCGGGCTTCATACCAATACAGTATTCATTGATGTCAAAGTATCTTGTGTTTAGGGGAGGGGTAGAGCCTTTTGCCTAGGAAAATAGAGAGCTGTTGCTTTACATAGCAATTCAGATAGAACACATTTGCATTATATGTAAATAATGTTTTAACTTAAAATATTTGAAAAAGGTTCATGAAAACAGAGAGGATCTTGGTGATGCTGCATAGCACATTGCATAATCCATTCGTTCATTTTTTTATTAGAGAAATTGTAGGTTTACAGAAAAATGCATAAAATACAGAGTTGCCATATAACACGCTGGTATTAACACTTTGCATTAGTGCGGTGCATTAGTTGGAATTGATGAAAAAACATTTTTATAATTGTGCTATTAAATATAGGCCATGGTTTATTTTAGGATTCACAGTTTCTGTTGTATAGTTGCATGGATTTTTTAAAAATTTTATTCTAGTAACATATATATCACCTAAAATTTTCTCTTTTAACCACATGCAAATGATATTTCTGTGCTGTTAATTATGTTCACAATGTTGTGCTACCATCACCACCATCTGTTACCCAAACCTTTTCATATTCCCAAGCAGAAACTCGGTACAATTTAAGCATGAATCCCCCATTCCTTACCCTAGCCTGGCCTCTGGTAACCTCTATTGTAGTTTCTGACTCTTAAAAATTTGCTTATTCTAATTATTTCATATTAGTGAGATCATATGATATTTGTCCTTTGGTGTCTGGCTTATTTTACTCAACACGATGTCTTCTACAAGTTGTATGTATCAGAACTTCATTCCTGTTTTTACTGAATATATTCATTGTGTGTATATACCACATTTTGTTTATACATTCATCAACTGATGCACACTACAGTTGCATCCATAGTTGGCAATTGTGAATAATGCTATAAAAATTGGTGTGCAAATATCTGATTCCCGGCTTTCAATTCTGATTCCCTGCTTTCTGATTATGATACCCCTTCAATTCTTTGGGGTATATAATTGATGTGGGATTGCTGGGTCATATGATAATGCTATATTTAACTTTCTAAGAAAACATCAAACTGTCTTCCACAGCAGCTGCACATTTTACATTCCCACTAAAAATGAATGTGTTCTTATTTCTTCACATTCACGCCATACTTCTGGTATTCCGTTTTGTTAAAAGCAGCCATTCTACTTTTGATTTACAATTCCCTGATGGCTAAGGATGTTGAACATCTTTTCTTGTGCTTTTTTGATCATTTATATATCTTTGGAGAAATGTCTATTCAAGTTTTTTGCCCATTTTAAAATTTGGTTTGTCTTTTGTTGTTGAGTTGTAGAGTTTTTTTTAATACATTGTGGATATTAAATCTTTATCAGATACGTGGTTCCAAGTGTTTTCTCCCACTGAGTAGTTATCATTTCACTTTAATGATAAAGTCCTTTAATGCACAAAAATTTTAAATTTTGATGAGTTCCCATTTATCAATTTTTTCTTTTGTTGTTTGTACTTTGGGTATAAAGTCTAAGAAACTTTTGTCTAATGCAAGGTCCTGAAGAGGCTTCCTTATGTTTTTTTATAGGAGTTTTATAATTCTGGTTCTTACATTTTGATCCATTTTGAGTTTATTTTTGTATATGGTGTGAGGTAAGGGTCCACCTTCATTCTTTTACATATGGACATCCAGCTTTCCCAGCACCATTTGTTGAAGTTACCATTTGAGAGGACTTGGCACCTGTCAAAAATTAGTTGGGGAGTTGAGATAGAGATTTCTGGGGCAGATGACAGAGAAGGGAGCTATAAGGCTCAGTCTTCCCACCAAAATAACCAGGTAGGATATGTCTGAAGCAACTATTTTGAAACTCCCAGAGGCCAAAAAAACACTGTACACCATCTAGGGAAGAGGAGGAGGAAGAGGCTGATAAATTCTGGGAAAGAACAATAACTTGCTGTCTCTGTGTGGTGGCTACTGGTGCCCATCCCCCACCGTCATAGCAGGCTGCTGCAAGGTCCAGGCCCTGGCTAGTTGCTGGTTATAGAAAGGGACATACAAATCCTCTTCCCTAAGAACAGGGGTCGCATGGCCAGTCACTGGTCATGGTTGTTTTTGGTGGGGGTATGTGGTCCGGGAATAGAACCCAGGCCTCCCACATGGAAGGTAAGCATTCTACCACTGACCCACCCATACACCTTTGATCACGGTCTTTGAATAGCGAATTCATTTGCTAGGTCCCAGCTCTGAGGGCAGCTACTGTTTCAACCTGCCCTGGACAGAGGTGGCAGCTGCCATTGTTTCAGCCCTCCTCAGAGAGGACAGAGGTGGAGATTTAAAGACATGGAGCTCCCTCAGGTCTGCAGGACATTTAAGTGGAGGGCTGCATTTGCCAGGCGGGCCAGGAAAGCTTACATCTCGGGAGCTGTTGGAGAAATTTCTGACCCCTTCTCACCCTCCATAGGACACTCTGGAGCTGATCTGTGCCCTCTTCGTGGGTTCCTGGCCCTGTTTGACTGGGAAGGACTGAACTGGCAAAGTCCTCTCCAGGGAGACTCTCCTTCCGAATATGCCCTTGAGGCAAAAGCAGTGTGAGGCAACAAAAATATTGTAAAAACTATGGAGGAAGGCAGTCTGCGACAAAGGCCTGTTGACTTCAGGGACCCAGGAGAAGGGGTTTGTCCTCTGAGAAACAGGGACAAGCAATCTGCTGTAAACAGGGCAACTCCAAAACAGCTAACAGACACAAGCCCAGGCCAAGTCAGAGGTCCAGTAAGACAGGGAAAACTGCACAGTCCAGTCGCCTTGGGCAGACCTTCCTCATAGGGCTGAAGCTCAAGAAAACCTTGGTCTTGTCACCAGCTGGCTACAAAACCAGAAAACAGACATCCCAGGGAGTAAATCTCAGAGTTAACATTTTAAAATATTAAAATATACAGTGTATAACAAAGGAGTACAAGATAAAGAAAGAAAGAAACAGGAGATGATGGCCTATCCAAAGGAATAGGATAAAAATATAGAAAATGAAGAAGACAGGAATGTAGACATATGAAACAAAGCTTTTTAGAAAATTATCTTAATGCTTAAGGAGATGAAGGAGAGTACAGAGAAGGAACTACAGATTATCAGGAAAACAATGAATGAACAATATGAGAGTCTAAGTAAAGAGAGAGAAATTTTAAAAAAGAACCAAACATTACTAGAGTTGAAGATAACTGAAATGACAAATGCCCAGGAACGTTTTAAGAGCAGAATAGAGTTGGCAGGAGAAAGAATCAATGAACTTGAAGACAGGACACTTGAAAAGAGTAAGGCTGAGGGCCAGAAAGAAAAAAGAGTTGGTAAAAGTGAAAATAGCCTGGGCGGTGCGATGGTGGCTCAGCAGGTAGAATTCTTGCCTGCCATGCCAGAGACCTGGGTTTGATTTCCGGTGCCTGCCCATGTGAAAAAAAAAAATTATCCTAAGACAGTATATTAGTTAGGGTTCTCTAGAGAAACAGAATCAACAGGAAACACTTGCAAATATAAGATTTATAAAAGTGTCTCACGTAACCGTGGGAACGCAGAGTCCAAAATCCGCAGGGCAGGCTGTGAAGCTAATGACTCCGATGGAGGGTCTGGACTAACTCCACAGGAGAGGCTCGCCAGCCAAAGCAGGAAGAGCCTGTCTCTTCTTAATCCTCCTTAAAAGGTCTCCAGTGATTAGATTAAGCATCACTCACTGCAGAAGACACTCCCCTTAGCTGATTACAAATGGAATCAGCTGTGGATGCAGCTGACGTGCTCATGATCTCATTCTATGAAATGTCCTCATCGCAACAGACAGGCCAGCACTTGCCCAACCAGGCAAACAGGTACCACCGCTTGGCCAAGTTGACACATGAACCTGACCGTGACAGACAGCTATGGGACACCATCAAGCATGCCAGTATACACATTATAGGAGTCCCAAAAGGAGAAGAAAGAAAGAGACAGAGTAATGACAGGAAACTCCCTAAACTTAGCAAAACGTGAGAATATACACATCCCAGAACCTCAGAGAACACTAAACAGAATAAACATGAAGAAAATATACACTCTGTCATATATTTATTATACTATAAAATACAGAAGACAAGAAGAGAGTTCTGAAAACTACAAGAGAAAAACAACATGTTATGTGCAAGAGAATCCCAATAAGACTGATTGGTGATTTCTCATCAGAAACCATGGAGCCCTGAGAAACCCCTGTGTCTTTAATAAAATCTCTACCACCTCTGACGATGTGAAAGGGTAGGGCAGTGGCTGCTGCTGCCTTTGTCCAGGATAGGGTTGAAACAATACCTGCCCTCAGAGCCAGGTCCCAGGGACCTTGATTCGTTAGTCAAAACTCATGATCAGCGATGAGCCAAGCCCACTCCTGTTCAGAATGGTTTGCTAGTATTTTGCGGAGGATTTTTGTATCTATGTTCATAAGGAATATTGGTCTATAATGTTTATGTGGGTTGTTTTTATCTGGGTCTGGTATGTGGTGATGTTGGCCTAGTAGAATGAGTTAGGCAGCGTCCCCTCCTCTTCAATATTTTGGAACAATTTGAGCAGGATTACTGTTAATTTGCTTTGGAATGTTTGGTGAAATTCACCAGTGAAGCCTCCTGGTCCTAGCTTTTCTTTGTTGGGATGTTTTTGATTACTCATTTAATCTTTTTATTTGTAATTTGCCTGTTGAAATCTTCCATTTTTTCTAAGAGTCAGCAGGTTGTTTTCTGTTTCTAGGATCTTGTCATTTTTCTAGGTTATTGGATTTATTGGCATACTGTTCACAGTATCTTCTTATAGTCCTTTTTATTTTGGTGGGGTTGGTAGTAAGGTCCTCCTTTTCATTTCTGATTTTAGTTCTTTGTGTCCTATCTTTTTTTTTTTTGTCAGTCTAGCCATACTTTTCCCAATTTTATTGATCTTTCAAAGAGTTAACTTTTGGTTTTGTTGTTTCTGTTTTTTATTTTATTTTCTAATTCATTTATCTCTGCTCAAATCTTTATTTCCTTCATTCCTTCTCATTTTGGGTTTATTTTGCTCTTCTTTTTCTAGATCTTCGGTTGTGAGATTAGCGCTCTCACTTAAGATTGCTCTTCTTTTTTAATATAAGATTAAGTGCTCTAAATTTCCTTCTCAGCGCTGCCTTTGCTGCATCCCATAAGTTTTGGTATGTGTGTTTTGTTTTTAGCTCTCTCAAGATTTCCTAATTTCACTTGTGATTTGCTCTTTGACCCATTGGCTGTTAAAGAGCATGATGTTTAATCTCCCCATAATTGTAGATTTTCCATTTCTCCTACAGTTTTAGGTTTCTAGCTTTTTTCAGTTGTTGTTGGAGAAGATACATTGTATGATTTCAGTGTTTTTAATGTGTTGAGACTTGTTTTGTGACCTAGCGTTTGGCCTGTCCTGGAGAATGATCCATGTGCTCTAGAGAAGAAAGAGCTTCTACTGTCGGGTTGTCTTCTACATGTGTTTGTTGGCTCTAATTGGTTTATAGACTCATTCAAGTCTTCTGTTTCCTTACTGATCTTTTATCTAGATGTTTTACCTGTTATTGAAAGTGGTGTATTGAGGCCTACTACTATTCTTTTATATTTGTGTTGAGATATCTTTATACACATATGGTTCAGCCAGAGTGTCATCATTGGCTTGCAGTGTCATCATGTAGTTGTATGCATCACCATGATCATTTTTAGAGTATGTGCATCACTCTAGAAAAAGAAATAAAAGGAAAAAAGAAAAAACACATACATCCCAGACTCCTTACCCCTCACTTTCATTGACCCCTAGTATTTCAATCGAGGCCCATTAATGTAGAATCATTCATTTCTCCCTTCAAATCTCTCATTATTTGCTTTATATATTTTGGGGCCCTGCTGTTATGTATATATTTATAATCGTCATTCCTTTTTGTTGAATTAACCCCTTTATCTGTATATAATCCCTTTCCTTGTCCCTTGTAACAGTTTTTCATTTAAAGTCTATTTTAAATGATTTTAGTATAGCTACCCCAGCTCTGTTTTGTTTATATGCATAGATTATCTTTTTCCCTTCTTTCATTTTGGCATGTTTTTATGTCTTTGAATTTAAGGAGAGTCCCTTGTAAACAGCATATATAGTTGGGTTATACCTTCTTACCCCTTCTTCAAACCTCTGCCTTTTGGCTAGGCAGTGCTTCAGTTTCCTGGGTTGCTCAAGCAAGTACCATGCAGTGGGCTGGTTTAAACGAAGGAGATTTGGTAGCTTATGGTTTTGAGGCTGGGAAATGTCCAAATCAAGGCATCATCAAGGCGATGCTTTCTTTCTTAAGACCCGTGCTCCTGGGTCCTCTGTCACACGGCCTTTCCTGGTCTTTGCCTTCTCTTCCAGGTTCTGTTGACCTTCTGCTTCTTGCTTCCTTTGGTTTTCTCTATATATCTGAATTTCATTTTGCTTATAAAGGACTCCAGTAATAGGATTGAGACCCATTCTGGGCCCGACTTAAGTAATTTCATCAGAAAGGTCCTACTTATTATGAGTTCCTACCCCCCAAGAATGAATTAAGTTTAAGAACATGTTTTTCTGGGACACATACACCAAACCACAGCTGGAGTTTAATCCATTTACATTTAAAGTCACTGCTGGTAATGCAGGATTTTCTTTTACCATTTTGGTATTTAGTCTTTGCAAGTCTTGCACCTTTTTTTGTCCCTCAATTCATCTGTTAGTGCATAGATTCATATCACTTGGCTTTTTGTATTGTGCCATGTTGAGTCCCTTCTCATTTTTTTCTGGATATGTTTTTCGTATGTTTTCTTTGTGATTAATAACTTAAGTATATAGTGATCATTTTATAATTTGATACCAACTTAATTTCAATAGCATACACATATACTGTTCACCTTTTTTTTCTTTTGTACTTGTTACAACTTATATTTTTGGACATTTTATGTTCAAACCTTAAGTTTATTAATTTTTAAGCATTTGCATTTTGGTACCTATAGAAAGTAAGAAGTGGAGTTGCATACCAACAAAATACATTAGACTAGTCCTGTTATTTGTAATTGCTCTAATAGTTTACCTTTACCAGAGGTCTTTATTTTTTTATACCGCTTTCATCCACTGTCTAGTGTCCTTTCCTTTCCGTCTGAAGAACTTTCAGCATTGCTTGTAGGGCAAGGTCAGTGGTGATGCGCTCCCACAGTTTTTGTTTAACTGGGAATGTCTTAATCTCTCTCTCATTTTTTAAAGAAGTGTCCTGTGTATGAAATCCTTGGTTGGCAGTTGTTTCTCTCAGCACTGCAAGTATGTCAGCCACTCCCTCCTCGCCGCCCTGGTTCTTGATGAGACGCAGGCACTGGGTGGAATCGGGACTTCCTTGCACAGAAAGCATTGCTTTTCTCTCGCAGCTGTCAGAATTCTCCCCAGGCCCTTTGTTTTCCACACTGACCACCACGTGTGGGCATCGTTCTCTACAAGTTCACCCCGGTTAGTGGTCAGTGGGCTTCTTGGATCTGCATCTTCAAGTCTTTTGCCAAGTTTGGGAACTTTCCTGTCATTGTTTCTTTGGATGTTCCTTCTGCTCCTCTCTTCTCCCCCTAGGACTGCTGTGATGTGTGTATTCGCATGCGCGATACTAACCCTCAGGTCTCTTACGTAGGCTGTTTCTTCTTTTCCTAACTGTTTTCTTTCTAGTCCTCAGCTCGACTCTTTTCAGTTGTCTTTTCTTTGATTTCATTGATTCTTTTTTCCTGCTGGCTCCAGCCTAATGCTGAAACCCTCCTGGGAAATTTTCATTTTATTTACTGAGGTCTTCGACTCCAGTAGTTCTGTTTGGTTCCTCTTAAAATTTCTGTCTCCTCATTGAGATTCTCATATTGTTCATTCATTGCTTCCCTTAATTCTTTCACTGTATTTTCCTTCATCTCCTTAACATAGTGATTGTTTTCCTTTTATTTGTAGAAACAAGTAGTTCTCTGATGACAGACAGAGCATTTGCCTCTTTTCTCTAGCTCTAAAACTCATGTTTTCAAGCTGTAATAGTAACACAGTCACAATATTATAGAGTCTAAGCAATAGACCAGCTGCAGTTATAAAAAATATGATCAAGGAGTCCAAAATATGGATGGTTAGGGGAAATAAAAGGCCTATGTGTAGAGTCAGCGTAATCCTGCAGAGCTTCTTGTATAATTTTTGCACGAACGACACATTTTCCACTTTGTATTTTTTAATTTTTCTTTATTCATCATGTGGTTACTTAACATATTAATACATTGTATACGCAATATGTATAACATAATTACACACACTATTAATATATTAATATAGAATTATCTTTCTCGTGTTTTCAACATCAGACATTAACTTGCATCTCCTTTCCTTTGATCACCAGCAGTCCAATACTAAGATTTTAACTTGCATGTTTTTGCCCCAAACATAAAGTTACCACCAGATGAATAATTATAAAGTAAACATCTATGTCATCACCACCAGACCCTAGAATGCAGAGGGATGTAGCTGTTTTGAGTCTGTTTCTGATCATAAACACACAGGTATAATCACTATTCTGCCTTTTATGGCAATCAATTTCTGGTTTTCTTGTTGTAATATTATCACTATAGAATTCATCCCTGAATAAAATATTTTTGCTTGTTTTCTGTCTCTATATAAATGTATTTGCATTTTTATTAGTTTTCCTTTTAATGGATTGTGGAGCTTTTAGATAGTCACTTAGGTGACGGACAGTCTCCAGATTAAAGCGAGTGAGTTCACCTGCGAATACCCGTGTGCGGCCTTGCCTGCTCCTCAGCGTTGGCTGCTTACCAGGGTAAACCAGAGCCTTCTTAGGTTTAAGTAAGTATTCTCTGTAGTAACTAATAAGGTGCCTTCACATTCTTTTGGCAATTGCGGTTAAGGTTTGAATTTATAAAGTTGGAAACTTTTGTAGAGATCATGTAGATGATTTGTATCATCATGCCAGCCCCGAGCTCCACAGTGCTTTTTTTTTTTTACAATTAGAAATTATATGCTGCCTGCAATTGTCAGAGTTCAGCTGTCAGATGTCACCCCCATTTCTGAACTGTAGAACGTCTTAATAAATATGGTAATATATGCTCAAAGAGCCTAGGTAATTTAATATGTTACTGGGTGATGAACTGTTTTAAAATACAGATTATATGTAAATTCCTCATTTAGGGATGAAGATTTCCAACCTTACCTTGTTCCCATCATGAGGGTTACTCTTAATAGTACTGGAAGCCAGACTCTTGACCTGCCTGTCCTTGGTTTGGGAATGGCCAGTGCTGTTTATAGTTGTGTGACTTGAGCACAAGTGGTTTCTATAGCTACTGTCCAGTACCAGATGGAGAGCAGTGGGGAGCCTTGATAAGAGGAGCAGGATTTTTAAACAAGGGCCGGACGTGGGTAATTACCCTGAAGCTGAACCGAGGCCCATTATATCCAGCACTGTCACTTCCATTCCTTTCACTCTGCTCCCTGCAGGGAAGATCTACCCATATTTTCTCTTCCATCCCTTTGCCTTCTTCCTCTCACCTTATCTGATATGGGTTTCATGAATGCTAAGTCTTTCCTGAGGGAGTAGGTGAGCTCTCCAGTGTGGGGGCTCTCGCGTGAGGGCAGCCCTGCTGGTTTGCACTTATCAGTACGCCATTTGTATTCAAGTGTGTGCAGTGCAACTGCTGTTTTTGTATAAACTACTGTCACTTTGAGAATATAAATGACTTAAGGTTAATACTGGCGAGGTGGAAGAAATCATTATCTCATTATCAGGAGCTGTCAGCGAGTAAAAGGACAACTTAAATCTGACCTGTAATTGCAATAGGAGCCATTTGGCTTTCTGCTGAATGGTATAGAATTCTGCAACTTCATCCCCAAAAGGACACTTTTCTAGGAAAAATCCCTTGTTTTTAAAGAATAGTGATATTATGAGTTGATGATTTTCCTTAGGTACGTATTATCCCTGATGACTTAGGGATTTCGTACAGTTCACTCGTTTCGAGGTGAAGGGTGCAGTGAGACTGGAGTTTGGCTTTAGGGCTGGTATGAGCGCTCAGGTGTGAGAGGTGCCGTAGGCAGGGGGGCGTGTCGCAGAGGAGGGGGCAGGAAGCTGAGGAAATTCAGGTCTGATGACTGCCCTTTTCTTTGTAAAGAAGGATAGGTTTTTACCAGGAGTGAATAAACAGATACTAATGTGAGGTCTTAAGGACAGGTGACATTTTGGGAAAGCTGCTAGGAAAATGGGGAATACTGCTATATCTTTTAGCTATTGTAACTTCATGTACTCTTCATACTTTTATACATCCCCCCCCACCGCCAACCTGATGGCACGTCTCCTGAGAGGACGGCCGTGGCTTCCTTCACTCAGCGTGTGTTACTGGGATGGTGGTGTGCGGTGTTGGGCTAACCAGGCGAGCAAGGCAGGGCCTGTCCCTAGAGAACTTGTTCAGCGGGAGGGGCTCCCACCAGCCACCCCGCCATGTGGGTGCTGTAGGGTCTGGGAGAGGTGCTGGTGGGCACGAGGCAGCCCCTGCCTGAGCTGCTGATCTTGAGGCAAGTGGGGTGGGTGAGCTGGTGGGAAGGTACAGGGGTGTGCCGCGGTGATGGAGCCTTCAGGGGGCCCTGGATGTGTCGGCTTGGCTGGAATGCTGAGTGTGTGGGGGACTGGCCTGCAGGGCGCTGGGCAGCCAAAGGGAGGCTCAACTTGAAGGACCTTTCATAGCAAAGTTGTAAGTTTATTCTGTTAGTGATGGTGATCCGTGGAGTTCCTCGGTAGGTGATTGGCAGAAGTTCAGTGTGCAGGCCAGTTTCCGGTGTGGGACGGTGGCGGCAGGACCAGGGACGGGTGGGGCGTGGCCGGCACAGATGCTGCTGTTTGCTAGGAACGCGGAAGGGGGGGCTCGGACAGGAAGTAATGGAATGGAGGTAATGACAGAACGAAGTGGCCCATTGGATAACGGGTGAGGGAAGCAGGAATTATGCATAACTTCTAGAAGTCTGACTTGGTACACCTAAGAGGATAGTAGTTTTCTTGCACATATTTTTCTACCCCATGTGCAGTGCCATCGTGCAGCAGCCTTTCTGGGGCTGCTGGTCTTGTCCCCCACGCGGCTTCCCTGCTGCTGCAGTTGCTCCTTCCCTTCCATTTCCTACGCAGTAAGTAGCCAGAGCACCTTTTAGCATGTTAATAGGTAATGAAACTCCCCTGCTTGAGCTCAGTGGCTTTCTGTGGAAGTTAGAATAGAATCCAAATTATTCACATGCCCTCCTGACCTGGGCTTTGACTTGTCTCTCCGATTTCATTGTGTGCCACCTTCTGTTTACTAGATTTCAGCTACATGAGACTTCGTGCAATTTGCAGAATATTTTTGCCTCCCTCCAGTCTCAGGTTCTTCTCATACTAAATTTTTTTTTTTAATTTTGTTTTCATGCTATGTTTTATGTGCCTGGAATAATTTTTTCTCCCCTCTTTGTATGAGTAATTTTAACTTATCCTCTAGGTCTTAGATAGATGTACCTCCTTAGGAAAGGCTTCCTTGTCCACCCTTCATCCATCAGTTTAGGTGTCTCCTTAGTTTCTTATGGTGTTCAGTTGCAATTCTCAGGTATATGGTTGGCTGTATATTGTTTAATGTTCCCCTATGCAGCTAGAACACAAGCTCTGAGTTTCTTGCTCACCGCTTGGTAAATGCGGAATGAACAGTAACTGCTCAGTGACTATCTTGGTCACTTCTGGGATAAAAACAGTTAAACAGGATTTAAATCCTACTCCTGAAGAAAGAGTAGGAACAAATAATTATAGCTAGTCAAAAGTTTTCTGTTTGTCAGGAAGCTACAAATGTTGGAGAGGGTGTGGAGGATGCTGATGGGAATGTAAAATGGTACAGCCACTGTGGAAGAGAGTTTAGCTGTTGCTCAGAAAACTAAACATCGAGTTGCCTGTGACCCAACGATCCCTCTGCTTGGTGGATACCCAGAAGATCTGAGAGCAGGGACGTGAACAGACACTGCACTCCAGTGTTCACAGTGGCATTGTTCACAGTTTCCCAAAGCAGGGAACCATCCGAGAGCTCATCCGCAGACGAGTGGTATGTACATGCGATGGAATCCTTCGCAGCAGTGAGAGGGGATGACGTCCTGAAGCACGTGCAGCACGGATGAACCCTGAGGACATAAGGCTGTGTGAAATAAGCCAGACACAAAAGGACACATATTGTATGATTTCACTAATATGAACTAGTTAGAACATGTAAACGCAGAGTCTTACAGTGTAGAATATAGGGTATCTAGAGGTAGAAGCTGGAGAATGGGGATGTGGTTATCTTTTATGTACAGAATTGTAATGAGATTGAACTTCAGTGTTTGGGAACGGATAGAGGAGATGGTAGCCTGTTACTGGGATTATAACTAACAGTAATGTATTAAAGGTGAATTTGGTTGAAAGTGGTTGTTAAAGTTATGTACCTAAATAAATTCTTGATGAACCATTACAAATATTAAAAAAAATAATAATAAGAGGAGTATAGGGGAAGAAACTTAGCTATTGTCAATTATGAACTATAGTTGACAGTAATATTTTAATGTTCTTGCATCAACAGTTACAAATTTATTACACCAATAGTATGGCTCAACAATAGGGGGAGAAAAAGGGGCCTGGGAGGATATAGGTTTTACTTTTTATTCTTATTTATGTTCTGGAATAATGAAAATGTCCTAAAAACGATCATGAGGATGTGTGCACAACTGCGATGACACTGTGAGCCAGTGACTATGTCATTTGGCTAGTTTGTGTGGTGTGTGAATATGTCACAATTAAACTGAAAGAAAAAAAGCAAACAAAACAAAAATGTTTTCTGTTTGAAAAGACTCTGAATGTCACTGTTACTGTGAAAATACTCTTAAAAAATCAGTGGTACAAAGTATTCTATTCCCTTAATACCAAAACCTTATTTCTTTGTGAGAAGCAACCGAAAAGCAGCTGACTTGACATCCTGTGGAAAATCATTACACCTTCGCTTCATTTGTTTAAAGAGCGGGCAATAAAAGACGATGTCAAATTTCGGGAAAGTCTGGTAATCACAGGAGGATACTTCTGCCTAACTGGAGTTCTTAATGCAGGCCTTCACTTCCTCTAAAGTCTTAGCAGCGCAGGATGCCCAGTTTGAGAAGCACTGGGTGTCTGTGTGTTCTCTCAGTGGTAACCCAGAACGTCACATATTTCCATTTAAACTGTCAGTTTTAATGTTACTACAGAAAGGACAGTCTCGGTTTATTCACTTGGGAATTTGTTCCCCTTTAGATGAAAAGTTATTGAACCATGAAGTGGCTGGAGTACTTTTCCTCTAAATGTCTTTTCTTTCCTCTTCGACGCTCTATTTCAATGCACAGTTAGTTGTGAAAATAGCTAAGGATGACATCGAATGAGGCCCCGTTTCTGGGCTTTTTTTCTTCTAACGAGCAATCCGCAGGTTTGGGTTGGACACAGATGACAGTTACATGCCTTGATTCACCAAGGTGAATATGAGGTTGTAAATAATGATTTCCACCTCATTCTTTCAGCAAGTGAAATGATATGAAAAGTGCTCATGCTCCCTGGGGGGAAAGGCTGCCTGGTCCTTTGGGGCGGGGCGGTGCTCCTCGCGGGATGCCTGCGTGGCCTTGACGCGTCTCCGGCCGCGTGGGGACAGCCGTGGAAGGGTGTACCTGCTCCGGCCAGCAGAGGGCAGCGCACACACAGAAGTCCTCCCAGCGCCAAGCGCCCTTTAGTTTCTTTGGCAAATGTGTCAAAATTCCTGCAGTGGTTTATGTTTACAATTAGTGGTACTGATAGGACAGGAAATTGGTTGGGTGGGACAGTGGTTAGCGGGGTTCTGTCTGGAAGTTTGGATCTGAAGTATGTGCTACCATAACGTTGCTGTTCCGTGAGGGATGTCCTCTAAATGTCAAACTCCATTCTGAAAGACCTGCTGATTTACCCTGAGGGAAGCTAGCTCTTTAGCCATTGTTTTGATGTAATTTCTACTAAAATAAAGTGTAATGTAAAAAGTATGAGCTTTGAAGTCTGATCTCTGTGACCTGCCGCAGGTTAAACTCTTTCAGCCCGTTTCCTTGTCTGCAAAATACGGATGATAATTTACCATGAAAAGATATGGATAATTAAATAATTGACTTATGTAAAGCACATAGTTGATAGTAAATACAGTACTGTTCCTTTCTTGAATCAGAATTTGTATGCTTCTTATAATATTTATAGTCACTGATTTCCTTACAAGGTTAGGTGATAGGTCTGAAAGTATCTGTTTCCCTTTTGTAGTCATTTATGGCTAGTACAAATTTTCCTACAGAAACTCCTGGTTATGGTCAAATGACAATAAACAATAGATAGTGTGACCAGTAGTCTTAATGTAATATTTTACTCATATCCGACCATGCTTCGACATTTAACCAGGAGTTGAATTTGGGAAACATGATCCCGAATCTTTCATCACCATAGTTTTCCCTCTTCTCATTTCATAATTTCTTGTGTTTTATTTTCCATCAAGTATTACTTGCTTGCTAAAAATTGGAAGACATCAAGTTTTATGATATATAGATGGGAATCATGACTAGTAGCGGTAGACAGATTTGGAAAGGTTAGAGAAATCAGAAGTCAAACACTGGGACAAGCTTGAGTTGATAAAGGAGATAAAAGGTTTTGCTGCTTGAGGATACTCTTGCTTTTAAGTAAGCACTTTTGCCTTTGAGATACTGAGTTGAAAAGAAAGTCTGCAGATATTCTTGGTTGAGATGGGTGGGGAATGTGAATAGAGAAGAGTCTTGAAAATGTGTTGAAAAATATGTAGAGTTGAATATCATCATCTCAAGTGTTAGCCCTAGTGAACTAATCAAAAGATAAGAAAGAAAGGTGGGGAGAAAAGAGGAAAACAAAAATTGAGTTTGCCGTCATCTTTGCATTAAGGCAACATAAATTCTGAATGCTGCAAATAGTCTATTTCATCTAGGCTGGGACAGATTTTAAATGTCTTGTTGGTAGGTATGTAACATTTGTATGGTATTATGTGTGTAATGGAACTAGTAGACAGTAGATACACTGTTTCACATGGGGCATTTATTGAACCATTGCTTTTCCATTAGGTGAAATAGTAGCCAAAGCCTCTGGAGTCTCTAGCGCAGTCTGAAGCAGGACTTACTGCTGCCGGGTGTAGGAATGACTCTTGCGAGATCCCTGGCTGAACAAGAGATTTGGAGCTTTTGGTTCCTCTGGGGAATTTTGTTATGAATCTTCTTTTTCTCAGTCGGGGGCAGTCAGGCTTTACAGGTGGACATTCCTGCACACGACCCAAGCACCACCTCCCACTGGTTCATTGACCACCTGCAAGATAAAGAAGGTAGGATTTTTTCCCCAGGGGTTGCATTTCCAAGGTTAACGGTCTTTCCCAACTTTTCCAGTAGCATGCATCTCTTCTACTGTGTCCAACACATCGCCTGTTAGGGTTTTTTTTTTTTATTTTACTTTATTCTGAGGGAACCTTGGGATCTTAGCTGTTCAGTTGAAGAATAGCATAGTAGTACATGTTTTCAGTGAGTATAGGTTTTAATCATTACTTTTGTTTTTTTTTTAGGCTTCTCTTGTTCATTTCCAGTCTCTGACTCTAATCTATGTCTCTGTTCTTTATCACCAGTTTGCCCTGTTTATGTCCTTTAGGTGAAAGATGAGCTATTCTTTTAAGTCCATGAGAGGAGCCTGTCTTCCACTGTGGTTCTTCTTTTGTCCTCCACTTCCCCCCAGGAGTGGCATCACAGCAGCCCGTGGCTGGTGAGCAGAGCCGCTGAGCCTTGAGTCAGCCCTTCTTCCCAGCCTAGCTGTGTTGACACGACTCTGCCTCTGAGATTGCACACTCTACCTCTGAGATTGTACACTGGAATCACACATTTCTGTCCTGCCTCATCCTCCTCCCTGCTCCAGTCTTGGGGGGGTGGGGGGGTGGTCAGTGACCTCACATGGCCCAGAAGAGCCCCAGGGAGCATAGAGGACAGAGCAGAGCTGAGAAGGACCTTATGCCTGATTGTGTTTTGATTCTTGTCCAAGTGAGGAAAGCAAGGAGATCGCATCCAGTGAATGGATGTATCATTGAATCTAACTCCTAAACATTAAGAGGGAAGCCTCAGAATTGGGAAAAATTTGAACTCATTTGGATTTTCTAATATGCCATATAGATTTGCATTTTAATAAGTTGGGTTTGACCTCTAAATATGGAGAAAGATTGGGGAGGGAGCCACAGAGGACAAGGCAACTGGCCACTTAGGGGGAAAAGAGAGAAAGAGAGGCCTAAACTAAAGTGCTGGAACTCTGTGTTAAGGGAAGTGGATTTGAGAGATTTAGGATGTAGCATCTAAGATCTGTTGACTAGTGAAATGGGAGAAGAGGAGGGAGAGGTAGTGGAACCGGGTTTCCAGTGTAATGAGTAGGTGAAGGATGATGCATTGCAGCACAAAAGAAATGGCAGCTTCTGGACATGGCCTTAAAATACAGACTAGTAAAAAGCATTTCTGCCAGAACTGAGCTAATGTAGTTTAGAAAGCGCACAGATTTTCAGGGATCTTACTTGACGTAAGGACAGAATTAGTTCTCGGAGAAGTGGATGGATGGCATGTCCCTTTCCTGTGACCCTTCCTTCAGCCAGCCTTTTGGTGAAAGTTGAAATGACAAGTTGAGGCCGAAGGCTGGTGCCTTTGTGTTTTGGGCTTAGGGCTTCTGTCCTGGCACAGACCTGACGTGTGAACCAGAGGTAGGGCCTCTGCAGAGTGGACTCTACCCTACAGCACCCCACAGGCGTCCCCCGGGCTTCCTGTATCTCCTCCTGGTATGAAAATTGCGTCTTACTGAAATACATCTTCTTAGTCAGTAGAAGTGTGACTGTACTTTCGATTCTGCTCTTTTCCTTTCTTGGTAGCCTAGCTAGCCAATTTTAATAAACAGGTCTTAGCCCATCACTGGTTTATTTCCTCAGCTCTTCCTGGTTTTTGGGTTGGGAAAAGTGTCGCTCTTCTGGAGAACACCTTTTGATGCTGTAGTTGAGTGTGGCCTCTGGGGTCAGGCAGACCTCATTCAGCCCCAACTGCCATTACCAGGACCTGGGCCTGAAATTTATGGAATTTCCTTACACATAAAATGGTGATACTAGTATTCCTATCTCTTAGAGCTGATGTGAGCTTATACTAGGTAATGCTTATAAAGTATTTAGCATCGTCCTTGGCATGTAACAAATACCCAGCAAATACTACCTCCAATTTGGTATTCCTTAACTATGTACCTATAGCTTGCCTGGATACAATTTATCTTTCTGAGATTGTATAAAGTCTGAAGTTGGTAACTGTTAGCAGGCTTTTCTGTGTTTGCTGGAATTTGGAACTGTTACGTTTTTAGTAACATAAAATTTAAGTCACTACCTGTTTGTTTTTGATGAATTAGAACTCTGGACATAATTAATGATCTTTAATAATTTGTTTTTGTGTGTGTTTTAATGTATGTAACGAAATAGTTTCTGAATAAACAAATGAGCCAACACAATTTTATTTTGGCTAAACCTGGTTTGTTTTTTTAATGGGAGGATGAAGATATTCATTTCTTATGGGAACATTCAGCAAAAATAAGAAAATATTTTGAGGATTGATATATTCCTGAAATATTTGTAGGTAAAATTTGAATACTGAATTCAGGATAAAAATCAGGCTTCATATTATCTGATTGATTCTCCTTATGTGTTTTCAAAATCACATTAATCACTCTGCAATTAAATATGAATTTGTTGAAGTTCATGAGAAATGAGATTTTATTTCTAATTAGATTTGTTTTCAGTTTGAGATGGCTAGTGAAATTGGATTGAGAAGCTGATGTTTCCTGTTTCCTGCCAGTCTTCCAGTGCCTCAGTTTTCTACGCCCTAACTGTGTCTCACTGTCTAGCCCAGATGTGTATTTCTAGTGTCCAGATGTCAGTCCGAGGACTGGGCCGGCCTGATTCTCTAGTCCACAAGTGTGGGACTCCCTTGTTTAGTCTGTGTGGTGAAGGTTGCTGGGAGTTGTGTACTTCAGTAACTGATATGGATGTCCCCAAACAGTTATCTGTGTGATATCATGAATGCTGTAATTTCCTGTTAAACACCTCTAACCGTGGACGCTTCCTTGTTTAAGGCTTTTTCATAGTCCCAGATGTTGTCATTCTGTGCTAAATTAGGAATCAGGTGATGCAAGCTGTGGTCCTGGCTGAGTCCCTGAAACAGTTCTCTCTGCTCTCCCTGGATCTCTGTTTTCTCAATACCAGTGTTTGTTGCAAAGATTGTGGTGGTGAGGCTCAAATGATGAGACATTGGTGGAACACTTTGGATGCCCGAGAATGATACAGATTTAAGTGGCTGTAGATTTCTGATTTAGTTAACAAAGAACAAATGTGTATTAGAAAACAAGATTTTGCTTAAAGTAAATGACAGCTTTGGTTGCAAGCTAACCAAATAAATAATTCAGACATCTTATTTTATTTTCCAACCAAGCAGAACCGGGACCAGTATTCACATCTCTTAAGTGATCAGATACTGCCGTACCAAGGTCACAATTCCTTTCGTGAGAAATATTTCAGTGGGGTAACAAAAAGAATTGCCAAAGAAGAAAAACCCAGCCAGGAATGAAAATTAAGATTTTGACAATGAAGAAAGAAGAAGGATATGATGGAAAAGACATCTGGATGTGAGCTCTCATGTATGATCCAGAAAATATGTATAATTTTAAATGATTTTATATAAATAAATAAATACTACAGAGTAAATTGAACAACTCTTTTAAAATTAGCTGGTTTTTATACAATATTTTATTGTATGTATTTTTTGAACTTTTATTTATATTTGTACTTTCAAGTATTAATGGATATTGGCTCAAAAGAATTATATTTTTTACCATTAATTTACAAAGGGAATTATTATTGTTGGCTTTTAAACTGATATCTGTTTGTTGTGTTATAGACAGGTAATAGTTGTTGAGAATTTTTCATTAGGTAGAACTGTTTAATTTGGTTTTGGATTGTAATTAATTTACCTTGCCACTAATAAATCTTATGGAGACTTCTTAAAATCATGTGCTATTCAGTGCTTTTTTTTGGGGGGGGAGGGTGATTAAGAAAATGAATTTTATTTCTTAATTCCAGACAAGTAAGTAATACCGGTGATAATGGTGATGATGAGAAAAAGCTAGGACCTGACAGACCACAAAAGGCCCCCTTGAGGCCTGTCCCATCTGAAGCCCGTCTGTGCGGGGGATCTGCTCTTGCATTCCTAAGCCTTGACTGTCGGTCAGGTTAACTACCCACACGTTTTGGTTTAGCAAGTAACTGATAGTTAAAGCAGTAACAGCACAAATCCTTAATGGCTCCTTAACGGTATTAGGACTAATCAGTGCTCTTTGAAATAGAAGCTGTCTTTTTCTTGAAGGAGAAGCTTTGCTGAGCCCACCTTCTGTCCGCTATGGAGCTATCTCGTTTGAATCGCTGTGCCCATCACTGCAGGACGCTAACAGCTTTCCGGCCTTCGGTGCTCAAATGCCCCTCAGCGGGTGGCGGGAAATGGGTCCTCTCCCTCTCACCAGAGCCTATTTTTATTTTTATTTTAATGTTCTGCTGGCTTTTATGGACTCAGCAATATTAGTGGTGTAGGTGAGGACCTCCAAAAGACCAGAGCTGCCCGAGCAGAGGGCAGGCTGGCTGCCCGGGTCCCTCTCTGTGGCCTGAAGCTCTGGATTTCTGCAGCAGATTGCGGGCATTGCAGTGAGTGTTTTGTCTGTGTTTCTGCATGTGTTTGGTCATGCTCTGGGGGAGATCTAAACGTAGTCAAGGATGATTTGTTTTTAGTAATTCCATTATAAACCATCATATTTAAAATTTTTTTGAGGTCATGTGGGGTGAGTTTGAAACTTTGTAGCTGACCAAATTTCGAATATGAGATTTTTAGCTCACACCCTCCCCGCCCCTTTTTCCTCACAAAAATTAGTTCAAACAGTTCTAAAAACGTTACATTTATTTTAGTCTGTGTCCTTAAGAATTATCTAACACTTAAATATTTCATGTTACTACTAATTGTGTCTTCTAATCTTTAATTCTTCTTCATTATTGTGAGGCTTATTTGCATATTCAGCTATTAGTTTAGCCTCCCATTCCTGAAATCTCACTAGGTTCAAAGTGTGAATTTTGTGTAAAGTTGGTACTCAGAAGTGTAAAAGAAACCTAATCATTTTCACCCCGTTTTAATATTAGAGCAGAGGCCTCAAACCCTCTTACTATACAAAGAGAGACAGTGTTAGCTGTCATCAGTCTGAGTGCTTTGCTCATGCATTTGGGCAGATGGTTTCCAGGATGTTAGTTTTACTGTAACTGCTGCATCCCTCCCGCACCTCACGGCAGCAGCATCACCTAGCAGACCCCAGCGTTTCAGAGAGCCCTGGAGTTTGAATTTACCAGTAACTGCAGGGAACCTGGGTGCTCTGCCGCTGGTCTCTTTAATGTTTATAATATGACAAAATCTACCCTTTTGTTTCTGGGATATGATAGCAGATCTATAAAATCCAGACGGTTTCCTTGGGTGTATTTCATCAGAAGGAGCCTCCTTCCTGCTGGTCCTGGTGAGTATTTTTTGGCTGGGTTTGCTGGGAGGGGTTAGAGGAGCATAGGTTGGTCCTGGGTGTTTGGCCAAAATGAACAGCAGATGAAAAAAGTTTAAAATCTACTGCTCCACATGTCTCTGCCGCTCCCTGGCCAGAGTGACCCAGCTTTAGTCCAGCTTGCTTCCAACTTCCTTATGACAAGCTCTTTAAATGTAGGGATTTAGTAATAAACCATTTTCATTTCAAACTGTTTAAGCTCTGGGAGGTAAATCAGAGTTACTATTATTTCCTTGTTGAAAAAACTCAAATTCTCTATGTACTTTAGGAGCATGGTGACCACAGCTAAAAAGAACCTTATTTCAAGTCTGGTGGAGGAAAGTACAGTAAGATTTAATATCACCAGATGCATTGTAGTGAATATGTTTCTATTATTGGATTAAAAATGTGCTTTTAAAGTTTGAGAAATGGAAGTAGCTTTTGAGGTTGTATGTTTTATGCTCTTATTACAATGTAAATTAAGAAGCAGGGATTCAACTTTTTTCTAACATCTGAAATTAAATATTAAGTTTCTGTTATCTAGATGCCAGTATGAGCAAGTGTGGCTTGGATCAAAGGTCTTAGTTGTTTGGTCTTGGAAGGACTGCTGATATCCTATGCTGTAAGTATTATCAAGTATTGCTATTTGAAAGGGATACGAAATAGAACAGGCTTATGTGTTGAAATTAAAGGCGACATTTTTGGGGACATGCTCGTTCTATGCCCTTTTAATCTCCTTTGAAAAAGCACAGTGGAACGAAGCCGATATAGTTCTAATAGGAAAAAAAAAATCCTTTGTAGATAAAGCAGGGTATAAATAAACAAGCTTATTAATGGGGTCTAGGGATGGGAAAGGAGGTGGATTTTGCCCAGGAAATTGGTGACCTTATCGTTGACCTTCTTGTTTGACTAAAACGGTATAAATTATACCAGAATAAGGGCCTTAGATCTTTTTTGCAAGAACATGATTTTTCCCCATTATAAAGCTATTTAGAAAACTAAACACTTGGAAGAATCTTTTCTTCTTAGGATTGTATTCATAGAATAAGCAAAGTCTACTTTCATTTCCAACCCACCCACTCCTGTTTTTCTCAGATATTCATCAAGTAATGTGGTTTGTAATCCAAACAAATAAGAGTGCCTTAATCCACAACATACACAGGGACACAATAACGCTACACGGGTGGTGTTTGTGCTGGAATAAAACATTGTGATCTTCTCTAAAACAGAGTGGTTTGAGAACATGAGGTCTAGAGTATAAAGAATTGTGATGGAATGATAAACATCACTGTGAGCCTTTCGAGCCATAGAATCATAAAGGCAGCACATTCCTGTCTCTCCTCTGGGGTGAAAAATCTTACCAGGGAACCTGACCCTATTCCTTTGGCGGAAGTCTGCCTCGGGACGCTCATGTGTTTCGCTGTGTGGGATAAGCACGTTGACATTTAGACAGAACTGAGGCCAACCTGGAATTTGGCTCTTCGCCCTGCCTTCGTCAGCCGTCGTTGCCGGGCTCCCGGGAGGGTGGAGGTCACAGTGTCACGGCGGTCTCTTAGCAGCCTGGGTCCGGGACAAATGGGGCTTAGGAGATGAATGTTACGATAAGCGAGCTTCCCTTGTGTGACTGCTAGGGCTGTTTCTTGGGCTATTAACGTGAGCTCAGGATATTTTGTTCTAGAATTTAAAAGTTTTTATGAAGGACTTTTGGCATGTTTCAGTGATGCCAAACTGAATTCCCTCAAAAGGAATCTCCTTTGACCTCCTTCACTTTAAAATTTCTCCTTTAATCAAGCCCCCACCCCTGCCTTTCCTGAGGGCTTATCTGAAGAACTCTATTTTGGTTAGCATTCAGCAGTGAAGATTAGCTGGGCTTATGTGTGAAGCTAGTCAAATGAGAAACAAAAATCAGGCTGAGGAGAAAAAGTAGAAAGAATATGTTAATGTTGTAATCTTGCTTCTGCTATTGCAGTTTTGCTTTGCAAGGCTGCCAAAGTGTTTTATCGAACGTGCTGTGAGTTTGTGTGGGTCAGGATGGTCGGAGCTAGGACTGGTGACTCTGACAGCTCTGAGAGCCCCTTCATATTTGTTTGTTCATAAACGTGGACTGGGGGATCTCACCACAGTCTGTGTGCGTCCAGTTTTTTTTTTTTTTTTTCACATGATTCCATTTTCCTGCAATTTATCTCTCTTGTGAGGCAATTCTCCATGGATCTCCTGCAATTCTGCATGCCTTGCTGAGGGAGGCACTGGCTCTCTGTGTTTGGCATTGTCTTAGCAAGGATGTATAAGCAGCAGACTTGGAAGACAGTGTTTCCCTCCCCTCTGCCCATTTCCTCCGCCCCTCCCTGTACCCGAGCAGAGGGCAGGTGGGCTGTGCAGCCTTGGGAGATGGCGTCGTGACTTCAGGGTAGAGGACAGACACTGCCCCATTACAAAAAGTCCCAGTTCCCTGAGCCCAGGATCCCTCCCTGCTTGCGGCCCACTGTGTGCAGGCCCCCATCCTTCCGTCCTGGGGATAAGAAAGAGCTGTTCCAAGTGTGCTGATCATCAGGCTGCTTGCTGGGCCAGGAACCAGTCGCTGACTGTGTTCTACCAGCATCCGGGGCACTGGCAGACTAACTTGTTTGCTTGTGGTCGGGCAGCATCTCAGACCCTGCACAGTCCTGGGCGGTTGGGGAACAAGGATGGGAAGCTGACAGATGTAGCTTTTTGCAAGTGGATGAGGGCCTTGGGGGCCGGTTCACAGAATTGAAGGAAGTCCGCAGGGATTGGTAATAAACATATTAACCTCCTTTTGTGATCATCGTGGCGTGGTCCTCCCCCTCATTGCTCTGGACGAGGAGGAACTGGGCATGGCTGCAGGACAGTACCAGGACGTGGTTCAGACACAGCTACGCAAACCCCGGTTGTCACTAACCCTCTTCTGCGGGCTTGGGGAGACTCCTCACCGTTCAGCAGTCAGCCTCAGGCACACCCCATTGTAATAGCTAGTGCTAAGGTTTGTCCTGGGTGGACTGAAAGCGCTGCACCCTTTTAGACTATAGTTACAAAGGACGTGGAACTGAATATAAAAGAGGGAAATTTGCATCAGCTGTGGGCACAATCAGGGTGAACTGTTACAATGTTGGTGATGGGATGGCAGGGTAGGGTGGGTACTGCTTTGCTAAGGAAGAGTGGCCCCAGGGCAGCTGCCTCTGGTGGTCCAGCCCACCTGCCGTCCATCATGCTAGAATTACATCCAGTCGGGAGTAACCATAAAAGGTCTTAGAGGTTTTTTTTGTTTTGGTTTTCCAGTGGGTCCTGGCTTCTGCAGGGGAGCTGTAGCCTCACCGGGAGATTTTCATGAGACAGACTTTTATTTTCTGTGGGAAGTGACTAGTATTTGATCTTCTCCTGATCCGAATTGAGTTTACAATCCTGATGAAGTGACTGACTGGAGAATGAGAAACTGATCCAAGTAATTTAGATGGATTCTTGTGGCCAACCCCACCACCTTGGATGACTGTTCCACTTCTTTTGTTTAAGCCAGGCAAGAACTTAAGAAATGTTTCTTGGTAATGGGACAGATGCCATGTATTAAGATGGACTCCTAAAAAAGCCACCAATGTGTGTTACTGTTTGCCTGTACAAGTTGTGTGTGTGTCTCCTTATCCTGCTGTACATGTCCTAAGGCTTGGCTCTTGATTGATTGATGCCTGTGGGAGGGGAGTTCAACACATACGTTCAAATGATCCGAAAGGGATTGACAATCCAGTTGGGAAGATGGGACCTCAGTGGAGTGAAGCCTCAATGGAATTTGGAGGTAATCGGGTTTTCTTTAGAGCAGACTATTTAATAAGGGTTTCACAGAAGATGGGGAAGAGGGGCTTAATCTGGGCCACTAGTAATGAGAAGAATTCAGGTAAGTAGAAAGGGAAGAAGTACCTTCCAGACGGGGTGTGTGTGTGAATAGTGTGAGGAAAGCTCAGATGCTAGACTGTACAAGGCAAGTTCAGGAGATGGGGATGTGGGGACAGTTCATGGGTTTGATGGTGGGAGAGAATTTTGAAAAAATAGGCTGGAGTCAAATTGTGCAGGAGCTTGAACGCCAACCTGGGGAGTTTGTATTATTAAGCATAGATGATGAAAAGTGAGCATGGAACTCAAGATGGGGAACGGGGGTGATATTTTAGGAGGGCGGTTCTGGATGTAGTTGAGTCAGGCCTCAAGGTAAATGGAAGTCCTAGTGTGCGAACAGGGTGGTAGAGGCAGAGGGGAGCCAAGGTGCTCATTGTTCATTTATTCAGCAAACATTTAGTTCACATCGATGCACTAGGCACAGGAGTCAAAGATGTGATCGTAAGCCCTGCCCAGAAGGAGCTTGGAGCCTTCGGTAGATGAATGATCCGAACAGTATGTCAAATGCAGCAAGAGTCCAGGGGACTGCGCATGGGGTCTCCAGCTTGCCTGTGGGAGGGGTGTGGCTCCTGGAGGAGATGTTCCCTGAATCACCTTTTAAAACCATTTTTTAAAGTTTAAATATCTTTATTGAGAAATGTTACTCATAAATGAGAGTGCATAGAGCATAAGTATAATTTCACGAGTAATTATAAAGTGAATCCTCATATAACCACCTGCCCGAACTGGGTTTTAAAGGGTGTGTAGGAGTTGGCCAGGTTAAGTTGGGGGAGGGTGCAGGAGGACGTCAGGGTATATGAGGCAGAAGGTCCTCATGAGCAAAGAAAGAAGAGGAGCCTAGTGTTCAGGGAACTACATGCAGTTCAGAATTGCTGCCGTGAGAAGCGGGGCTCAGCAAGCGGGGCCAGAGCATACAGCAGGGCTTTGAATTCTTGCGTGAATGCTTTGGGCTTTCTCCTAGGGCACGGGGGAGGAGCTCCCTCAAGATTTTCAGTGGGGAGGCAAAATGCTCAGGCTGGTTTGGGTTATTCCACTGGCCGCAGTGCAGGGCTTGGAGTGGGGGCGGTCATCCAGAGCTGGAACGAGGGCACGGCCATCAGATAGATTGCAGAAGGATTCAGAAGGTGAGATGAGCGGCTCTTGGGGACTGATTGGCTGTGGTGTTGAGGGGTCAGGGATGGCGCCCAGGGTTCCAGTTGGGTAACTGGATGGATTCCATGAATTGGAACAAAAGATGGAAAAGGTGGAAAGAGGGTGAGTTTGGGTGTGGACATCCTGAGTGTGAGGAGCATGTGGAACAGGAATGAAGAAATGCTCAGCAGGGCTACTGAGCGTGCAAGGCCAACACACTCAATGATTGCACGTGTGGAGAACAGAAGAGCCAGAACAGGGCAAATAACCACCGTTAAGAGACAGCATACAGCCCTAAGATTCATTCTGTGGCACTTCTCTCCCTTTCCATGGATGATGCGTGTCTTTGGCAAAGAGAATTGACATGACACAACATTCATAAGACTGCATCAGGCAACTCCAAGTTTATTACAAACAATTTATACTCAAAACACTGATGAGATGACATTGCTCCACAGCATCGCCGGAAGCTGCCGAGAGGGCAGTGGCTGCTGCCTGGACTGGTGGGTGGATGTGCTCCATTTGTCCTGTAAGCAGGCGGGTGGCACTGCAGTCGGGGCCTGATGGGATTGATAAACTCGTTACCTGCCTAAGAAAAACCTTCCAGAGAAATGCACAGGCCACCACCGTGGGACTCCAGATGTGGGAAAAGCACAATTCAAACAAGTTTTTCCTCTTCTCTCCTTCTTTAAATTAAAAAAATACTTCCCCTTCCTTTCTTTTATTTAAGTAACTACATAATAGCTTTTGGGCTACGACATAAGAATTATAGGTTAGGCTAGAATATAGGGAAATTTTAAATTAAATCTGGGGTTTCATTTGTTTTTTCATTTATTAAAAACTGTGGTGCCAAAAACCCCCATTTCCCTTTCCCCCCACCCCCTTTTATATATCCTTATGCATTTGGCAGAGTTCATGGCAAAAACCTCCCTCCAGCTGTGGACCAGCCACAAGCCGTTTCCAAAGCCCCTACTAATTTGAGTTAAACTGACTGGTGAAAAGCTTCACACACAAATCCTGCCAGAAAATGTCGTGAGGTCACTTGACATTTAATTCTGCAAAATAAATGAAGAAAAATTTAGGTTTTGATCTTGCATTTGTTAGCATGTTTTCTCTCTGCATTTTGGAGAGATGGATCAAGAACCTGAAAATAACAAAACTTTGCTTTTGCCTTCAGTCTGAACTTCTGAACCCAAGAAAGGAGTTTTGGTGATCCTAAGTGAGTAGAGGGGCAAGACTATGGGTCTGTCTCATGAATAAGGTGGTTACTGGCCCAGGAGACACAGCCCGACAGCGAGGGGATGTCAGCGAGTGCTGGGACCTTGAAGCCTGTGAGGCTGAGCTGTGCATACTTTGTGGCTACTCACAACAGGGGATAAGACACAGCTTCTGTCCTTGGTGGGCTTACGGTCTGGGGCTGGAGGTGATGGAAACAAAGAGGCAATTACAATGGTGCGGCCATTCTATCCACAGAGTGAGCCCAGGGCGAGACTAAGAAGAGCACCTAAGCTTTACCTGGAGGACTGCTGAGAGAGGTCACATCCACATCAATGTGTGAAAAGGAGTGAGTGGAAGGTGCCAGATGAAGTGGGGTGGGAGGCAGATTCCAGGCAGAGGGACAGCATCTGGAGAAGCGTTGTTAGGGGAACAATCCCAGTAGTTGGTGTGCGTGGAGCTCGGAACTCGGAGTGTTGGATGGAGGGGAGGCATGACGCTGGAGAGGCGAAGGGACTGGATCCTGCAGGGCTCCTGGGCCATGCTGGGGTCTGGACCCTTCCTGGGGACGCTGAGTCCCAGGTGCTCTCCCCTTTGGGGGTGTCAGGGCTCATCAGGAAGTTGTAGCTCCTTGCAGAATGGTGGCCTAGAGCTGAGGTACCTGACTTCCTTGACAAAGGGGTACTATGGAGGCCCACTGTGGCTGTCCTGTTGCTGAGGGGTCTGCTTCTCCTTTGGTTCAGGTCCCAGCTAGTGGTCTCTCCTGAACTTGGCCTTTTGTGGGGCAAAGGAGAACACACAGTGCCCGTTTAGTAGCTAGGAGAACCCCACCTGAGGGGAGGGCATACTTCAGCTACCTGCAGCAAATCATTTCCTCCTCGGAGCCTCAGTTTCTCCCTCCATAAAGCCCTCTCAGGTTCCTGGTTATGCTGCACGAGAGATTTCCTAGGCAGAAACTTCCCTGACCCTGACTGACAAGACAGGTCCTCCAGAGCCAAGAAACAGTCTTGTGCTGGCCTCCAGCAATGAGGAGATTAGTTTTATTGATTTCCGTCTTCGCACAGTGCCAGTGGCATCGGCCTGCAGAAGTGCAAGCTGATGAAAATAAAGATCGTGGCCTGCCAGCTCCTATTTGTCCTTATCTCCAAGGACAAACACAAACACGGTGTCAGGGAGCTGCTTCTCTGCTCCAAGACAAACGAGCTGTTGAAGTGTCATGATTCTGAAACCCTGGAGATACTCATAATGGACGTTTTGCTGAGCGACCTCAAGGAACCTGACGTAAATACAAAACCATTTCATGATCCAACACTGCTGCGTATTTCAGAACTCTGCCTTGAGGTCCATTGTGCTGTCTTCCAAGAACAGTGTTTTCTGAAGGAACACAGCTCAGAGATGCCAGCACTTCTCTTCTCTGCCTCTTTGGCGGCGCCTACCTAAAGATCGTCCAGGCCTTTTCTTAGAGACACCATATACGTGTGACCTCTCAAAAAGCCATGAATATTGAGGACAGGAGAGAGGGTGGGAGGGAATCCTCAAGGCCCTGGTTGCCTTCCCTTCCTCTCTGCCTGCCTGCCTCTCCCTCCACATTTCCTGCATGCCCGAAATCTGCCCCTCACTAGCCACTAGGCAGGATCCGTGAGTGTGAAGATGAATCAAATGTGTGTTTCTTAGGCTAAAAAGCTATACATACACCTTGGCAACTAAACTAATTTTTGTTTAAAAGAACATATTTATTCTGAGTCCCAAACTTTGGCACTTTACACAGTCAAAAACTAACACATAAAACCAAGACTATACCTACCACTTTCAATCTCCTAATCTAGTGTTTTCTGGGTAGGGCAGTGAATGAGGTCGGACAACGTGTGCCTGGGGTCGGGGACACAGGGTGCATTCAGTCTTCAAGGAATTGTATTCAGTCTTAAGTGCATTGAAAAATTTTCTCCTTAAGAATATATTACTTCTTTTAATGTGTAAACCACATTCTTTAAATATTCAGGTTTTCTCCTATAAAGCTCTGTGGCCATCTCTTTCATGCTTCCTCGGTGTCATATAAAGTTCTACAGCCCTTTTTAAAATTTTTAATTTAAATTTTTTGAAGAGGCAATAAATTTACATGGTTTAAAATTCAAAACAGATCAAAAGGATACATACCCAGTAAAAGTCCCTCTCCCTCCCAGTGGGTTCCTGGGCCATGCAGACAAGCCTGTGACAGCTCTGTCCAGTCTGGAGCCCAATGCACGGAGCCCCAAACGTGCAGCCATAGTTGCAGCACCCTTGTGAAGTGCAGCAGGAACAAAGGACAAGGAGTTAGGGGGCCCATCCTAGCCCCATCACATCAACTCTAAATTCATCTGTGTCTTCTTGCTCACCCTTAGCATAAGAATGGTATTATTTCCTTAGCTAGCCCCCTTGGAATGCCCATCTCCATTGGGATGATGTACATGAATATACTCAGGAAAATTGTTACCTAGAGGTTTTAAAATGTAGGGAAGAGGAAACCCAGAGCCTGAAGCTAAGTCCATCGGGCATGTTTACGATGGGAAGGGGTTGCACGATCCTGGATCTTGCCCAAGAAGCCCCTTCATTTGGTTTCAAAGTTTCCAACGTGAGACGTGGAGAGCCCATTGGGCCCAATGGTGAAGGATAAAAGGCGGATTTATTCCCTGTCAGCTTTCAAATCATCTCTTCAGTTCTCCCATCACCTAGCCAGGAGCGGTGGCCTCTCTCAGACGCACACCTGAGCAAAGAAGGTGGTTTCTTTGTGGCCCTGTGATCCACCCCCTTTGGGGTCAGGGGAGGCTTGTTTCCTGGGCTGTTGGGTTCCCTTCTGGTGCAGAGTGGTTTCAACCAGTGAAGAGAGGGAAAATAGGGTCGAGCTACTTTTTAAAAATGTGTGAGTTGGGAGAAAATAGGGACTGCTGTTCCTTCAGGCCAGGTGTGCCCCTCCCCTCCGGGGCTGGGGGAGGGGCGCACACTGGGGGCCGGGCGCAGCTGAGGGCGCTGCTTGGAGGGGCCTTGCCTGCTGGCGGCGGGGCTGGTGCCTCTGCAGAAGATAGGAAGCGAGGGGCACAGATAAGGGGCTGTGGCTGCGCCCCCGGAAGCGCCTGCAGATGGGCGCGCCCTGCAGTGGGGTCCTGCGCCTGGCAGAGAGAGGCCCCCCACCCCCGAACCGGGGCAGGGACCAGTGACCCTCCTGCCAGGCAACTCGGGGGCGAGTTCCCGGTGACCGCACGCTCATGCCCTCTGTCGGCTCTTCTCTTCACTTGCAGAGATTTGATTCACTATGAACTTGTTCTGAGCATTGTTTTCCCTTTGCAAAGGAGGCGGAGGCCGGGGCTGTGCGGGAGGCGTCCGGGTGGAAGGCCTGGCGCTGGGCTCCGTCCTGTCCCCCGGGCCCCGCAGCGCAGGGAAGGACTGATGGGGCCCGTGCTCTCTGAACTTTCTGATGCAGGGAATCGAATTCTTATGCCTTAGCTCGTCTTTACATTTGCTTACCTTCTGTGTATTCGGGAGAATTCAGGTATTTTTCTAAGCTATGTTTTGGGGAATTGTTTAGGCACGTCTGGATGGAGTCACTGGCTGTGCTAGGTGCTGCATTAGTGGGTCCCTGGAGAACCTTGCAGTGCCCTACAGACTGCACGGGATTAGTGGCTCCTGCTCAGTGTTGGCGATGAAGCAGAGCTCTGAGCACTGTCATTTGAGAAGAATTCATATTGATCCAGGAACCAAAGGGGCTCCGTTAAACAGATACCTTAGAATTCACTGACACCAGGAGCTTTGTAATGGGTTTGGAAACAATTAAAATAGTTAAAATGCTTCAGCCCGGGGAGCAGTTAGTCTTCGGAAAGACTAGAAAGTAGGTCATTTACAGCATCCCGTGCTGTCAGTCACACCCACTGTCTGTGTGGACATGGTTTTAGCGTTTTGACTGCAGTGGAACACAAGTCACCGAGGCCAAGACCTGAGCAAGAAAGTGATCGCCTTCTTACTGCTTGGTTCTCTTCAAAGTCTTTCTATTTGAGCGTCCTTGCGAGAGGGCAAGCAAACATGGGGGGGGGGGGGGCTTAGCAAGGCAGCCCCACCTCCCCAGTTGCATTTCAGAAGGACAGGGCCCTGGCAGATGAGGGAGGCAGCTGGAGTTGTTACTGCACTTCAGACAGACCGAGGGGTCTGCCTCGGGTCTTCCAGCCATTCTCTGACACTCCCCTGGAGTGTGAGTTGCAGAATGAGCCAGTGCCTGGCATCCCTGCTCTTTTTATGGACAGGGTTTTCTCTCCAAAGCTGGGGCAGGTAACAGCTCTACTATAAAATGGGTGAGTTACTAGAGTTTCTGTACAGATCGAAAATTCTAGACTTCAAAAGAACCCAGAGGTGGTACAAGCAGAGAGCAATTCCCACTGTCCAGGGTGTTTTCCCTCACTCTCCCAATAAATTCTGGATCCAGGCATCACCAGGCTAGAATGAGTTTCCACAGCAGTCTTCATCAACAGAACAAAACCACAAATATTGGGCAAAGCAATGAGCGGGTAGAGCACAGGGGTAACGGGAGAGGGGATTCACTTGGCTGAAACTGATGATAATAAACTACTAGTACATACTAAATGTTTAATAGCTGGCATTGCAATTAGTGCTTTTTTTTTTGCATGGGCAGGCACTGGAAATCAAACCTAGGTGTCTGGCACGGGCAGGCGAGAACTCTGCCATCTTAGCCACGATGGCCCACCCAATAAGTGCTTTTTATATAACATTTAATCTTCATAACCATTCTTATTACCTAGGAATTATTATATCTATTTGGAAATGGAAATTCACTGATCTTAAGCAACATGAGTTGCTTAATGGTAATATTGAAAGTGGATTTTGAACCTACGTCCGGCTGATGAGCGCTATACTTGTAACCACTCTATGCCCAGTAGCTATTAACTCTGTCCCCACAACATGACCCAGGCCTGTCCACGCTGGTGTGCTCAAGGCCTAATAGTAGTGTCTTTATTATATGGAATTAAATATGCATCTCACAAAACTATGAAGTCTCCATAGATATGGATTTGCAAGTCATCATGTGCAAAGACTGTTCAGAGAGAATATTTAGAATATATATCCGGAGGAAATTGCGGGGAAAACATGGTCAGTGAAAATGTGGGCAAATACTATTTCTGCCAACCACAGTGTTTTCATGAGTCTTCCACTCACAGCTTTCTAGAGAAAATAAATTGCCAGGGACCCTCAAGAACCAGAGAAATAATATATACATCCTGTAGATTGTTTGAAATATATTGAAACTTTTACTCTACATGAGTGGGTTCTGTTTTCTTCTTCTTCCTTTCTTCCTGCGGTAGACCCAACCTAGACCCGATGGCAGGATTTTTATTATACTTAAATTCAGAACCTTCGGTCAAGAGCTCAAATGAAAATACTGAGTAATTGTTTTCTCCTAAGGGTTAGCTGCTCTATTACTCACAGGCTCTAAAAATAATGCTTTGCCTCAGAACCTGACATCTGCTGTTTCTATTTCACTTTTATCTTATCAGTAGCCCTCCAGCTCAAGCTGCCCACCAAGGGAAGTGAAATGCCAGAGGGGGTATGCAGTCCCCCAGCTTCTCCTCCAGACAAGTTGGGCCAAGTGGGCCTCAAGCACAAGTGCTCACAAAGCACAGGCCGTGTGGGATCTGCTCCGTCACTCAGTGCTTCTGTGACAAGGCGCAGATAAAAGGACATCGGGGCACCGGCAAAGGCTGGGCTGGCCCTGCTCACAGGATGCCGCCAGTCACTGCTGGAGGTGAGGACAATGCCTGGGCTCTGTCCAACAGGCACACAGAAGATTAGTTTCAAAGTTTCTCCTTTTTCTCTTTTGATTGAGAAATGAATGCCCCGACTGATGACTGACAAAGCCCTATATTATGGGGTAAGTTAGTATATTCGATTTCTGAGTCCAGCAGCATTTTGTGAATGCAACATAGATGACTTGTTGGCTGCATTTGGACCAGAGGACAAATGCATTGTTTGTGCAGTTTCTGTGCTTAGGGAAGGGGGATCACTTGGATAAATGAAATCCACAAAACTCATTTTACTGGACGGTTTCACTCCCCCCTCCCCATCTTCCTATGAGCTGCCAAAAGGTAAGTGGTCTCTTATTACTGAAAATGCTGATGATAGCAAAGTGGCTGAAGGAGGAACAGCATGATGTGAAAGAAGACTCGCTGGCCATAGGCCATCCCCCAAGCAGGGGAGGCTCAGTCCTCTGATGCTTGAATAGTCAAGCAGTGGAAGCAGCAGGATCCGGGAACTTTGGTAGAAATGCAGACTCCCTGACCTGCTAAATCAGACTCAGCATTTAAAAAGATCCTTGGGTGAAGACTCAGCATTTAAAAAGATCCTTGGGTGACTTGTACAGATGTTAACATTTGCGAAGCTGCTCTGAACTCAGATCACTGCACAATCAATACTGCATCTGGGGCTACAGCCATTGTCTGCTGCCAGAGGAGATGAGCGGAGTCATTAGCATAGTTCTTAGACTTTTGTTATCAAGGCTCATCATTTGCTTATTTAAACTGAAAGGGCCTGCTTTCCCTGCAACCATTTATTGTACCTCTCAGTAAATCGTTACGTTTTTAATTCCTAGGCTTGTTGATTCTCTACATGTTGCACAGTTCTCAGAATGAACCGAGGATCAGTCCGTTGATGCCCTTAGCTCCTGACACCTGTAACTATGCATTTAACACTGGATTGGCTGCCTTCCCGGCACCCCTGCCCAGTGCTTAGCCACGCGCCGCTGGAAACCCAGGCATGTTGGTCTTGCCTGCCCAGCCACCTGCTTCTCCTGCATTTGGTCATTGCTCCTTCCTCCTTAGAGGTGGGCAGGTTGGGGGATGTGCCAGTCAATGCCCTGCCCTCCTCTGGCCGCGGGTGGGCATGGGATTGAAACCAGGCCCATTGGATGCTTCCGGATTGAGATCAGGGGCTTGTTTCGTCCATCCCAACAGCCGGAAGGACCTCTGGATGCCTGGACCTCCGAGCGTTCTGCGCGGTCTGCCTCAGCCGGCCGGTGGGCCTCCCTGCTCTGGCTGCCCTGTCCTTCCGAGGCATTCCGCTTTCACCTGCCCAGGGGAGCCAGATCCCTTCTGCTCATTCAAACCAAAGAAGCCCCGTTGAGCAAAGGAGGGGAATACAGCTCACGGTTTGGAAAACCAGCAGCCTGGTCCTGACCTGGGCAGCAAGCGCTACCCTTTTCCATCTGCTCCTTGGTTGGATTGCGTCTGGCGGCCAGGATTACAGTTCTCCAGCTGGGCGCCCTTTATAGCCGGCGTTTCTCCCTCACCTGTCTTCGCTGTATGTGAGCTATCTGTGAAAAGGCTGATGTTGATGATAAGTACCAGGATAGAGGTAGTTGATACTTCAGTGGCAACTTCAACTTTCACCTCCCTGCGTTTTTGTTTTAGTTTTTCCAACTTAAGATTTTGGTCTTCAGCTGATCCGAGTTAAAAATGATCCCCAGGACAAGGAAACAATATACGTATAACCATCTCTCATATGAAAAACAGTAAGGTTAGCCCAGGTCAATCCACTCAGTGAGCCTTGAGGACGTTAATTGCTTCATCTATTCAGAGAGCTGCATACGAATTTACACACCTTTCCCACAAATGTATTTCTTTATTTTTTACTAGTGAACAGAGTGACTGAAGGTGATATAGATTAATCAAATGAATTAATAATACCGACATAAAAAAATCAAGTGATTCAGGCCTAGAAGTTGCCTAACATATAGCTCCTGTTTTACAAGTGCCGTAGCATAAAATGGAAACTGAGCCCAGGAAAACGCTGGTTGATCTAATCCCCTAAATAAATATTCAGTACTCTTTAGCCATTAGGCAGTACTGTGGGAAAGCACTGGACATGTGTTTGTTCATAATGGATTAAGGGAAAAGAAGATAGGTTTCTTGTGACCTCATTTTGCAATCTGTTATCTACAATAATGTTACATATACACGGAAATATTGAAGGTCTTACCGTAGTTACTTCTGGGCAGTTTTATTTTATTTTCAGTCCACATATGTGTATTTTCTGAACTTGCTATATAAACATTTTTTGTTTCTTTTTGCATGGGCAGGCACCAGGAACTGAGTCTGGGTCTCCGGCATGGCAGGTGAGAGCTCTGCCACTGAGCCAGAGTCGCACCACCCTATATAAACATGTTTTGCCCTTGCAACATGGCAAAAAAGCAATGTTAATTTTAGTTAACAATAAATTTGAGAAAAAGCAGTGGATTCTGGGCCCAAATTCATAAGGGAAGATGAATTATGACTAGGTATCTGGATGTCAGAACAAAATAGAAATATTAATTTTCCCCGAAAATGTGGGGAAAGAATTATTAGCTTTTTTTATTAACAAAATTCATTGGAAGTTGAGACAATTATTTCTGTAGCAATTCTATTTGATTTTGTAAAGAAGTCTTAGGGTTGGGGCTTTAAAACAAGAATAAATTAAACTTCGTGTTATCATGGACATTTCTGCTTTCTAGGCCGGAACTCCTCAGGTCTTACAGCACAGACACACTCCCTGGGACCTGGTAGAAAGGCAGGTGGGCCTGGGACGGGGCCTGAGGGTCCGTGTCTCCATCGAGCTTCTGGGAACTGCTGATCTGTGGGCCGTGCTGTGGGGCGCAGGGTCTCTAGACAGAGGTTGTCATTCTTAATGACAGTGGAAATCACTCTAAACCAGGGAAAAAGGAACCATCCTTGAGCAAAAGCTGGAAAGCGTTGAGCCTCTGGGTCTGGGGCTGGATGCGTCACCAGAGTGGACCCAAGGTCACGGATTAGGAGCAGGAATGGGGGAAGGGATGGTGGGTGAGAACATGGGGAGGGGGCCAAGGAGGGGCCGTGGGAGCAGTGAGCCCATCCTGTGATGTGGCAATGTCCTACTGCATCATTCTTTATAATACCTCGATGGTGCCATGATTAGAAAGAGCTAGAGCATGATACCCTTTGGAGGACAAGTCAGAGAGGGTGGTGGTTAGTGCAGGGGAGGGAGCCGGGGGGTGTGGGAGAGGCAGGCGGTGAGGTCTGCATGGCGGTGCTGAGGCGTGGGCATGGGGGAGGGACCATGCCACAACAGGTTTCCTCTGGAAATCAGCCTGAGCACCTACTGGGAAAGCCAGTGCGTGGATCCTTTTTAAGGCTATATAAACAGTTCTAGAAGGACTAGTACCGTGTGTCCTCCCAATGGGAATTAGAATAAATTTACTGTGCAGCTGCCATAGGTTCCTGGATTGAGGTTGTGTGGGGTAAACTGAGGCAGGGAGCTCTGAAATCAAGTTTTACTGCCTGATTTGGTTTATCCCAGAGGTAGTCAGGTCTGAGAGATGGTGGCTGCTGATGTCTCCTGAGCACTTGGGGGTGTTTGGGGGTGAAGGGCAGGACAGTCTGACTGAGAATAAAAAATCATTCACTTAAAAAATAATAACTGTACTATTTTTCGACAGTAGTTACATTTGCTGCAGTTGATGAAAGATTATTAAATAATACTAACTGTTAGTCCTGGGTTTACATTATTTATTTTTCCCATATACCTCCCCATTATGAACACCTTCCATTAGTGTCATAATTTGTTACAATTCATGAAAGAATATTCTTATACTTATACTATTAAGTATAGTCTTTCCTCTATAATATAGTTCACTGAGTTGTACAGCCCTATGGTTTATGCTTCAATCTTTATTCTAATAATATAAACATCCTGAAATTTCCTCTTTTAAGCACGTTCACCTATTCAGTTCAGTGCTATTACTACACTCACAGTAATATCCTACCATCATCCCATCCATTTCCAAACCTTTACCATCAGCCTATATAGAAAATCTGTACAAGTTAAGCATCACTCCCCCTTCCCTAATTCCAGTCTTTCTCCTGGTAACCTGTATTCTGAAGTCTAACTCCATGACTTTGCCAGTTATAATTAGTTCATAGCAGTGAAATCATACAAAATTTGTCCTTTTGTATCTGGCTTATTACACTCAACATAGTGTACTCAGTGTTTATTCATGTTGTAGCATGCATCAATACTTCGTCTGTTCTTGCAGCTGAATAGTATTTCATTTTGCTGATCCATTCATTGGTTGATGGACACTTAGGATGCTTCCATCTTTTGCCGACTGTGAATAATGTCACCGTGAACATTAGTGGGAAAATATCTGAGTCTCTGCTTTCAGTTCTTCTGGGTGTATATCTAGAAGTGGGATTGCCAGATCATATGACAGTTCTGTACTTAGCTTCTTGAGGAACTGCCACACTGTCTTCCACAGCAGCTGCACCATTTTACATTCCCACCAGCAATGAATGGGTGTTCCTCTTTCTCCACATCCTTTCCAACACTTGTAGTTTTCTTTTTTTATAGTGGCTATTCTAGTGGATGTGAAATGATATCTCACTGTGGTTTTGATTTGTGTTTCTCTACTAGCTAGTCATGCGGAGCATATTTTCATGTGCTTTTTAGCCATTTGTATTTCCTCTTTGGAGAAATGTCCATTCAAGTCTTTTGCCCATTTTTTAATTAAGTTGTTTAATTTGTGTTGAGTTGTAGGATTTCTTTATATATACTGGATATTAAACCTTATAGGGCATCTGGTCTCCAAAGATTTTCTCCTGTTGAGTAGATTGTCTCTTCACTTTTTTTGACAAAAAAACTTTTCTGATGTGCAAAAGTTTTTGATTTTGAGGAGGTCCCATTTATCTATTTTTTTTCATTGCTTGTGCTTTGGGTGTAAGGTAAGAAACCATTACCTACCACAACATCTTGAGGATGCCTTCCTACATTTTTTTCCAGCAGTTTTATAGTTCTGGTTCATATATTTAGGTCTTTGATCCATTTTGAGTTAATTTTTGTAAATGGTGTGAGATAAGGGGGGTGTCCTCTTTCATTCTTTTAAATATGGATATCCAGTTCTCCTAGCACCATTTGTTGAAGAAACTATTTCCCAGTTGAGTGGACTTGGCAGCCTTGTCAAATACCAGTTGGCCATAGATACGAGGGAACTCTCAATTCAATTCCATTGTTCACTATATCTATCCTTGTGAAATAACCATACTGTTTAAACTACTGTAGCTTTGTGGTAAGCTTTAAAGTCAGGAAGTGTAAGTCCCCAAACTTTATTCTTTTTCAAGAAGTTTTTGGCTATTCAGGGCCCCTTACCTTTCTAAATGAATTTGGTAATTGGCTGTTCTGTATCTTTAAAGTAGGCTTTTGGAATTTTGATTGGGATTGCCTTGACTCTATAAATCAATTTGGGTAGAATTGACATCTTATTGATGTTATTATGGCTTCCTATCCATGAATCCAGAATGTCCTTCCATTTATTTAGGTTTTCTTTGATGTCTTTTACCAATTTTTTTAGTTCTCTGTGTTCAACATCTTTACATCCTTGGTTAAATTTATTCTCTAGATATTTGATTCTTTTACTTAGTATTGTAAATGAAATTTTTTTCTTGATTTCTGCCTTAGATTGCGCCTTATGAGTGTATAGAAAACTACTTATTTTTGCGTGTTGATTTTGTTTCCCGCCAGTTTGCTGAAATTGTTTATTAGCTGTAGTAGCTTTGTTGTAGATTGTTAGGACTCTCTATATTTATGATCATGTCATCTGTGAAGAGTGAACTTTTTTCTTCTTCCTTTCTATTCTGGATGCTTTTTGTTTCTCTTTCTTGCCTAATTGCTCTAGCTAGAACTTCTGGCACAGTGTTGAATAGCAGTGGTGACACTGGAAATCCTTGTCTTGTTCCAGATCGTAGAAGGAAAGCCTTCAGTCTTTCCCATTTAATAGGATGTTAACTATGGGTTTTCATATATGTCCTTTATCATGTTGAGAGAGTTTCCGTCTATTCCTATTTTTTGAATTGTTTTTTATTTTAACAATAAAAGATGTTTGATTTTGTTAAATGCTTTTTCTGCACCAATTGAGATGATCATGTGTTTTTTCCAGTGGGATTTGTTAATATGGTGTATTATATTAATTGGCTTTCTTATGTTGAACCACCTTTACATACCTGGGATAAAAACCACTTGATTGTGGTGTATGTGCTGTTGGATTTGATTTGCAAGTATTTTGCTGAGTATTTTTGCATCTATAATCATAAAGGGAATTGGTTTGTAGTTTTCTTTTCTGGTAGTATCTTTATCTGGCTTTGGTTTTAGGGTGATGTTGGCTTTATAGAAGGAGTTAGGTAGCTTTCCCTCCTCTTTAATTTTTTGGAAGCATTTGAAAAGATTAGTTCTTAATTTTTCTTGGAATGATTGGTAGAATTCACCTGTGAAACCATCCAATCCTGGACATTTCTTTGTTGGCAGGTTTTTGATGACTGATTCAACCTCTTTACTTGTGATTGGTCTGTTGAGGTCTTCTGTTTCTTCTAGAGTCAGTGTAGGTGGTTCATGTGTTTCTAGGAATTGGTCCATTTATCCAATTTGCCTAATTTGTAAGTATACAGTTGTTCAGAGTTTCCTCATATAAGATCCTTTTTATTTTTATGAGGCTGGTAGTAATATCCTCCCTCTCATTTCTGATTTCATTTTTCTCTCTCTTTTTTCTTTGTCAGTCTAAATAAGGGTTTGCCAATTTTATTGATCTTCTCTAAGAACCAATTTTTGGTTTTGTTAATTCTCTCTATTGTTTGTCTATTCTCAATTTCATTTATTTGTGCTGTAATCTTTGTTATTTCTTTCCTTCTTCATGCTTTGGGATTAGTTTGCTATTCTTTTTGTAATTTCTCCAGGTATGTAGTTAGGTGTGTGATTTTAGCTTTCTCTTCTTTTTTAATGTGGGTGTTTAGAGCTATAAATTTCCCTCTCAGCACTGCCTTTACTGCATCCTATAAGTTGTGATATGCTGTATTCTGTTTTCATTCATTTTGGAATAAATACTAATTTTCCTTGTAATTTCTCTTTTGACCCACTGATTGTTTAAGAGTGTGTTTTTAACTTTCATCTATTCTTGAATTTTTCAGTTCTCTGCTGCTTATTGATTTTTAGCTCCATTCCATTAAGATCAGAGAAAGTGCTTTGTGTAATTGCCATCTTTTTAAATTTATTGAGACATGATTTGTAACCCAACATGTGGTCTATCCTAGAGAATGATCTGTTTGCCCTTGAGGAGAATGCATATCCTGCTGCTTTGGGGTGTGATGTTGTCTACATGTCTGTTAGGTCTAGTTCATTTATTATATTATTCAAGTGCTCTGTTTTCTCGTATTGATTCTCTGTCTAGATGTTGTATCTATTGATGAGAGTGGTATGTTGAAGCGTCCAACTATTATTGTAGAAGTGATTTTCTCCCTTCAGTTTTGTCAGTGTTTACCTCATGTATTCTGGGGCATCATGGTTAGGTACACAAATACTTATGATTGTTATTTCTTCTTGGTGGATTGCCCCTTTTATTAGTATATCACATCCTTCTTTCTCTCTTATAACGTATAACTTTTAACAGCTCTTGGGTTAAAATCTATTTTGTACAGTATTAGTATGCCTATCCAAGCTCTTTCTTTGGTTACTGTTTGCATGGAATCTTTTTTCAACCTTTCACTTTCAACCTATTTGAGTCCTTGGGTCTAAAGTGAGTCTCTTATAAACAGCATATAATTTGATCATATGTTTTTAGCCTTTCTTGCAATCTATGTCTTTTGATTAGGGAGCTTAATCCATTAACATTCAATATTATTACTCTAAAGGCAGTACTTACTTCAGCCATTATATCCTTTGTTTTTTTAATATGTCATATATTTTATTTATTTATTTTTGGTCTTTCTTTTTACCCCTATAGTTATGCTCACTGATAATGTTCATTTATACACTCTATTCCAAGCCTATCTCTCTCCTGTATTTACCTTTCAGCCTGCAGAACTCCCTTTACTATTTCTTATATAACAGATCTCTTGTTGACAAACTCTGTCAGTTTCTGTTTTTTTTGTGAATATTTAAAACTCTCTCTCATTTTCAAAGGACAGTTTTGCTGGATAAAGAATTCTAGACTGGCAGTTTTTATATTTCAGTACCTTAAATATATCATACCACTATCTTCTTGCCTCCATGGTTTCTGATATGAAATTGGCACTTAGTCTTATTGTGGTTCCCTTGCACGTGATGGATCACTTTCCTCTTGCTGCTTTCAGGATTCTGTACTTATCTTTGGCATTTGACATTCTGATTAGCGTGTGTCTTGGAGTAAGTCTATTAGGATTTATTTTGTTTGGCGTGTGTTGTACTTCTTGAACAGGTATGTTGATGTCTTTTATAAGAGTTGAAATTTTCAGCCATTATTTCCTCAAATATTCTTTCTGGCCCCTTTCCTTTGTCTTCCCCTCTGAGATACCCATGATGTATATGTTTGTGTACTTTGTGTTGTCTTTCAAATCCCTGAGACCCTGCTCAATTTCTCCCATTCTTTTCTCTCTCTGTTCTTGCATCTGTAAGATTTCAATTGTCCTATCATCCAGCTTGCTAATTCTTTCTTCTGCCTTTTCAAATCTGCCATTGTACCCCTCTAGTATATTTTTAATCTCTTCTATTGTGCCTTTCATTTCCATTATTTCCATTATGTTTCTTTTCATACTTTCAGATTCTTCTTTATGCTCACACAGCATCTTCTTAATATCCTTTACTTCTGTAGTCATATTTTCCATCCTCTCCTTGAATTGATTTGAGAGATTTATTTGAACATCTTTAAAACTAGTTGTCCTAAATTCTGTGTCTCCTTTGATTTGTTTCTTTGGGCTATATCTTCCTGTTTCTTAGTATGGCTTGAATTCTTTCTTGATGTCTAGGCTTCTGATTGTCTTGAATTTATTTTGGGGGTCGGGGTCTCTCTTTTGCCTAGAATTTTATTGTTGATTGGCTTTTTGTGTTAAGGCTGTTCTTTGACACTTGGTTCACCTTATTCTAGACCTTTAGAATAGCCTGTGTTTAACTGATCAGATTTTTTTCAGCTCTTCTTCATTTGATTCTTGCCCTGGATATACAGTACAATTTTTCAGGTTTTACTATTTACTGTTTCACTCCCCAGGGTAAAGCTTCCTTTCCTCTGTTCATTCTCGAGAAATGTTGATCTATTCTGTTTTTTTATTTGACTCTATAATTTTTTAGCACTCCTTTCATTGTCTCTAGCTGATTTTACCTGCAGAAAAAATTCTGGGAGGAGACTCATCCCAGAAAGGGGACATTGTACAGTGTTCTCTGGCCTCCAGAGTCCCAGAACAGTAATATTGACACTTCCTGACTGTTTACTGGCTGCCTTGGAGGACAGACCAAGTCTGGGAGCTCCCTTCCTGCCATCTTTCCTGGAAGTTTTCACAAAAGTCATTCATTAGTGAGCCAGGAATGAAAAGACAAACATTATACTGTCTCATTAATATAGACTAACTATGATGTACAAACTCTGAGAATTGAATCCAAGAGCATAGGTTATCAGGGAAGGGCCTCTTGTAGAGGTTCCTAGATTATAAGCTCTTAGAGTAGTCCCATCTATTCCTGAGTTGTAATAGTTATTTCTAAATCCTGAGATGCTATGCTTTATGTGGATAACCTGGTTAGTCCCTGGATCTTTGGGTATCTGTGTGACACCTGAGACTCAGAGCTGGAGTTCTTCAGCTCTGAATGTCAGCATTACCCCATAGAGCAACTGTTTAAAAAGCTGAACAAGTGATCAGAATTCAGTTAGAGATATGAATGTAATGGACTTGGTTAGGATTAAGGTAAATCAGACTAAAGGGTAAAGGATTATATTGACTGTATTTTAAAACTTCAACTTCTGTGTGAGACCAAAGGAAGAGATGTTTATTTGGTGAGAAATTTTATTTTTGGTAGCACAATATCTAATTTAACTTGTATGGCCAGCTTATTTGAATAACATAATTACATGGAGCCTTGAATACAGAGAGAGATCTTGTTGGTCTGTACAGTTAGTGTGATGCCCCTATATATCCTGGAGTAATTTTGGCAGAAGATAAAATGTGTTTGCAAAGTCCCCTTGAAGCACTAGGGAAAAAGGTAGAAATATTAAACCTCTCAACATGGGGAAAACCTGATATTCTCACAAGTACTGGGGACTAAGAAGTTAATGAGCCAGGCCCTCATTCTTGGGACTTGCCCTTATGAAACTTATTCCTGCAAAGGAGAAACTAGCCCTACTTATGATTATGTCTAATAGTTATCCCCCAGAGAACCACTTTTGTTGCTCAGATGTGGCCTCTCTCTCCAAGCCAACTCCGCAGGTGAACTCATTGCTCTCCCCACTGTATGGGACATGACTCCCAGGGATGAGCCTGGCCCTGGCATCGTGGGAGTGAGAAAGTCTTCTTGACCAAAATGGAAAAGAGAAATGAAACAAAATAAAATTTCAGTGGCTGAGAGATTTCAAATATAGTCAAGAGGTCATTCTAAAGGCTACTCTTATGCAGCATTTAGATATCCCTTTTTAGATTTTGGTGTATTGGAGGAGCTAGAGGGAAATACCTGAAACTGTCAAACTGTAATACAGTGGCCTTGATTCTTGAAGGTGATTGAACTATAGCTTTTAAGATGTCACCCTGTGATTGTGAAAACCTTGTGACTGACACTCCCTTTATCCAGGATATGGATAGATTAATAAGACAATAAAGACAAAAATAAATAAAGAATAGGGAACGGGGGTATGGGGTGTTTTGGGTGACATTTTTTACTTTTACTTTTAATTTCATTCTTATTTTTATTTATTTTTGGACTAATGAAATGTTCAAAAATTGATCGTGTTGAATGCACACGATGATACTGTGAACCACTGATTGTACACTTTGGATGATTATATGGTATGTAAATATATACTATATATCAATAAAATTGCATTAAAAAGTCATTCACTTCAAAACTTCAATCCAAACTGCCCTCTTGTTTCATGTGTCTAACTGGGGAAATATGAATGAGTGTTACCATCTCAGGAAAAGTGTTGTCTCAGAGGCTAGCAGCTGTGTAGAAATGATTCTATAGTGTATCCTTCCTGTACTTTCTCATCCAGCTAACATTTGTAGAGTGTTTCTGCCAGTGACTGGCTGGATCCGTCCTCATGAATTACCTCTTTAAATTAAATTACAGCAGCTCCATGTGCGGGATAAGATGTGCAGCCCTGTGTTGTGGAGAAGGGATTGGGCTCAGAGAGGCTAAGTATTTGAATCTCCATCCTGCTATTCATTTTCCCTTTTCCGGGGTCTATCCTGCATGAGTCACAGCCTTTTCCTTCCCTGCCTCATGGCTGTATCACAGCACAAACTTGGCGGTGAGGGACAAGTTGGTCTGCGGTGTAGTGGGGGAAGAGCTTCTCCCGTCAATCATACAGCTTTTTAAAGACAGAAACCAACCTGGGAAATTGAAGCTTCTTGGAACAGGTCCCAGTGGAAGACATATTACTATTCCCTATGAGTTGAAAAGACCCCAGCAGGATCTGGGGTTGTGGTTGCTTCCCACAGGCTTTTCCTCCGGGAACCTGAGGTGGGTATTTGCTATGTGGACAATTTAGAAGAATTACAGAAGAAATGAGTGACATCTGTCAGTCCCAAATCTCTAATTTATAAAGAAGGAAAGTGCAGTCCATCTCAGTTCCATCTCGCAGACATATCAGGGACGTGGGCCCATGGGCATGTTGGTGGTGGGGCTGGTTCTGGAGTCACATCACCAGCTCTGCTTTCTACGTGAACTTGGGATAAATTATATGCCACAGGAGCTTGTCACAATTAAGATAATAACAGTCAAAAGCACCACCACCACCATCCAGTCTGGAGTTCCTTGGCACAGCAGAGAGCAACAAGCTGTGGCCTATGTTAAGAGCAGGTGCTCTCCTTTGACTGTAAATGTGAACTGCTACCTTCTCCAATCCAGTGCTTCATCTCCTCTGCTTCCACTCAGCCCTCAACCAGCCGTCTGCTGGGGTGCGGTTGAAGCAAGAGGAGGATGCTGTGTTAGAAGAGGATTGATGAGTTTAGTACTCCAACACAGTGCAAGGAGCAGAGAAGGCAGTGGTAAGCCAAACATTTTCTTGTCCTCAAGATGCTCCTAGTTTCTATATAGCTGCAGTTCTTAGTTTTAGGAGGTGCAGAATGTATTGAAAGCACCTGAGCAGCTTTTTCAATACATGCATGCCTGGGGTCGCTCTCCTTTTTGTCCCTTCATCATACTTAGTCTTCTAGGACTACTCAGTAGGAATTTCAGGATGCAGAGTGGGAATGCATGCCTATTTTGAAAAAAAAAATATCCCCTTAGGGTTTTTAGATTCTATACCTACTTTCCAAATCACTGGGGACCATTGGTAAAGAGCCTGTCTTTCAACCCTTAGCAGGAAAAGATGACATGGCCAAAACCTGCTCCCTGCTGGGTGGGCAGCCCTTTCCATTCGTCCACTTGATCTCACCAATGCAGAGAGGTGGGACCTGCACATGTGCATTTCTGCCAGCACGGGAACCACTGAGGGGGCTGCAGGAAAGCAGAGGCAGCACCCCCTCTCCATGCGCATTCCAGAACAGATGTGGCCCTCGTCCTTCAGACTCTCATTGGATCACATTTCCTGGCTGACTTGCATTTGGAAACTGGAAAGACAGTCAGTCTTCTGGGAAAAAATTAATTTGCCTCCAAGTTACAATAAAAGTCACAATGAAAGATTAGAGATGATCTTTTGAAACTGTCGATGTAACGAACGTGACAATTTCTGACCAGATTATGATACTCAAGAAACCATAAAGTGCAAAGTCTATTTTGAAAGCAGACCGCAGGCCAGAAACATGATTTCTGCAGGCCGGAAGCCACGGGGGTCTGGCCCAGCTCTGCAGAGAGGGAGCAGGCTCCGGGCTGCCCAGCCCTTCTAACTGGTGGGGAACCTTATCTTTATCCTAAGGTAAATAATTTAGAAATCCGTGGAGGTAAGCTGTCCCTCCTAGAGGTGGTTTTTATCTTATAGCCCATCTCTTAATTGTTTATTTAACACCCTGATTTTCTGTTGGTTTAGAACTTTTGGGGGTGGGGTGGGTAGTTAACGAGGATGATTAGTGTAATTACTACCCTAGACCAGGAACTGCTTTTGCACTGGAGGTGGCGGCTGCTCTCCTAGCAGCGCGGGCTCGGCTCAGTCTGGAGCCTCGGGTGCGTTGCCCGGAGCTCTAGGTGCAGAGGGAAAAGCCACCACTGACACTGTGCAGGGGACAGCTCAACAGGGAAGGTCAGTTTATAAAGCTAGGACCCCCTGCCAGTATTTCACGCATAAAAATGGGAACCTATGAGAAAGAATCCTAATTGACTCTGAAGCATCTTTATTGTCAAGGAAACTAGCCGGACAAGTCCCCCTTCCATGATGGGCGTCTGCTACCAGGGTCATGGAAAGGCGAGGTCCGTGCTTAGCTCTTGTCGTCCTTCCCTCAGGACCTCCTGGGCGGGGTCTGCATGCCCCATGGCTCACCCCTCCCGGGAGGAGGCCCCCTGCAGCCCCCAGCGGGGACCTTAGGAGGGTGTGCGAGGCCCGCCCTGTGCCTTTCCATGCAGCTGACCTTTTCCTGACACTTCTGAGATTCCAGATTTTCATTCTGAGCACCTGAATAATTCTTAGGCAAGCTTGGCCCAGATCCTGGCTCCTCCCTTCACTAACTGCGACCGCCGCCTCTAGCATGTTCCGTAGCTGCTCTGCGCCTGGACGTCCTTGACGTGTCTACCTCATGGGGTTGTGGTAAGGACTGCAAAATCAGTGCATGTAAAGCACCTAGAACCGTGCCTGGCACACTGCTGGCAACAGTAGATACTATTTAACAGTATAAGCATTATTATTATTATTATTAATATTATTATTATTATTTACCTGTGCAGTGCTCAGCAAGTGGATTTGTTCCTCTGAACTTGTTCCTTTTCTGTACAATGAAGACAATAGGGCCTGGTTCCTGAATGTATCGTGGGTATAGAAGGACAGATGCGCAGGCTCTGCAGGCAGGTGCAGTTTGGATGCTGGTTGGTGGAGTTTGGACCGAGTTGGGGGATGCTGTGTGACCACGCAGCCATCTACATTTACCTAGGAGCAAACGCTTCCTGTGAAAATGGCTTAGAATTCAGACCCCTTCCCTTCCTTGGTTCATGGGAGCGGTGATCAAAGACAGACTGTGAAAGTGGGTGAGCAAAGAATGCACTTTGGAAGAAACTCTCCTTGCAGGCCACCGCCAAGGCTGGCCTCTGCGCTGGATCAGGGTGTATAACGGGGTGCCCTGGAACTAGAAGCACAGGTCCAGGCCATTTCCTTCCACGCTTCCTGCAGTGAGGTATAGTCCTGTGGGCAGGGTGCTCCATCCTCTTGCCTGGGCGAATCGCTCCACCTGCTCTGAAGGCAGGGCAGTAAGAAAAGCATTTGGCACATCAGGGCTGAGGTCTTGGGTCACTTCGTTGCTTGTCTAAATGTTATAGTTTAGTTGCTTCTTTGGCTCAAACACCGTTGGAAGAGTCATCTAGATTGTTGCATCTAGATGAAGTTTGTTCAGGTTCTTTGCTGAATAGTATTCTACTGTGTAGACATCCTACAGTTTACAGTATTTATCAGCTCCAGTGATGGTGGGCATTTGGGTTATTTCCAGTGCTTAGCTTTTATGAATAATGCTGCTGGGAACATTTTTTATATGGTTCCTTGTACACACATGCTTGTATTTGGTTGGGTATATATCTAGGAGTAGACTTCTTATGTCACAAGGTATGTGCATTTCCAACTTTAGCAGATGACATTGGACTATTTTCCAAAGTGGCTGTACTAGTTTATATTCCCAGCAGGAGTGATTAAGAACTTTCATCTCTCGACATTTGTACCATTGCGGTGTTTTAAATTTTAATCATTTTGGTAGCTATGTACTCATTTTTCTTGTGTTTTTTTTTAAATTAATTTTAATAACAGCTTTATTGGGCTTAAATTCACATATTGTGCAATTTTCTCATTTAAAACTACAATTCAGTGGTTTTTAGCACATTCACAAAACTGTGCAACTGTCACTAATTCCTTGTGATTTTAATGTTTGTTTTCCTAATTTCTAATGAGGCTGAGCACCTTTCTAAATGTTCACTGGTCATTTGAACTTCTTTTGTGACAGGTCTGCTTAAGTCTCTGGATCATTTTTCTATTTCATTATCTATTTTTTCTTATTGTTTATAGGAGGCTTTAAAAATATTCTGGATATGAGTTTTTCTTCGATTTGTGGATTTTTACTTAATAGTGCTATTGATAAACAGAAGTGTTAATTTTTGTTACAGTTAAATACTTTTTTTTTCTTTTCCTTTCTGGTGAGAACTTTAGGAGTCCTGGTTAAGAAATATTTTCCCGACTCAGGTTAGGAAGTTATTCCCCTACATTTATCTTTTAGAAAATTTGTTTTACCTCTCACATTAAGATCTATGATTCACCTGGAATTGATTTAGTGTATGAGGTGAGTTAAGGGGGTCAAATTCCATTTTTTTCACCAATAGAATAGTCAATTCTCCTAGAACAGTTTATTCAAAAGACCATCCATTCTCCACTGCCTTGCAGTGCCATCTTTATCATAAACTCAGTATTCATTGATGCCTGGGTCTGTTTGGGGGCTTTATCTTCTATTCCATTGGTTTAGTTGTATATCCTTGTGCCTTTACTGCACTGTTTCCGTTTCCCATCTGCTAAAACAAATACCATACAATGGTTGGTTTAACAGCAGGAATTTAATTGGCTTATGGTTTCAGATGCTGGAAGGCTTACTTCCTCCCAGGGTTGATGTCTTCTGGCTGGCCAGAAGTCTTTCGGGTTCCTTGGCTTTTTCACCAATAGCAATGCATATGTGGCATCTTTTCCTTTCTCTTCTGGGTTCTATTGACTTCCAGCTTCTGGCTGCACCCCACAGTTTCTCTCTTTCTTGTCCAATTTCCTTTGGGTATAAGGACTTCTGCCATATTGGATTAAGGCCCACCATCATTCAGTTTGGGCACCCCTTAACTAATAATGTCCTCAAAGGTCCTATTTACAAATGGGTTCCCAAGCAGGGGTTGAGCCTGAACATACCTTCTGTGGGGGATGTGCACCCCCAACACACACTCTGGTTTTCACTGTAACGTTAGAATGCGATTTAAGATTTGACATCTAGAGAAGCAAATCGTCCAATCTTTACTATTCTTTTTTTATTCAAGAGCATCTTGGCAATTCTTAATTCTTCACATTTTCCTATGTATTTTAAAATCAGCTTGTCAAGTTCCAAAAAAGCTGTTTAAATTTTAACTGGAATGAAGACTTTCTTCATTCTCTTTTCCCCTCATTTAAATAGGTGATGCCTGAAGAGTTGTTTCCCTTTCACTTTGTGAGTGACAGTATTCTAGTTCTACCAAATTCAGCTGCCCTCCAGTGGAATGGCCGGCAGTTTAGCGGCAGCTTCTGCAGGAACCGACTGCTGGTCCAGCTGTTGGGGAGCTGTACAAGCTTGAGGGCTGTCTGGGTTCCTGTTCTGTGGGAAGGACTAATCAGCATATCTGGGATTCTTGGACATGTAGGGAGAGAAATCAAGGACAAAAACAAAAAGTCTTCTAATTGGGCAACTGAGAATCTGGAGACATTGCAATTTAGAGTATTAAGGGGTGTACTCCAGTTGGTGAAATCCAATGACTGCGGTTTCCCTGATAACTGAAAGAGTGAGGGTTTCTATGAGTCCCTAACAATGCCAAATCACAGATGTTCAGCAAATTACCTTCCTCCCTTACCTTGCTTTGCCATAATTAGCTGTAAGGCTGTGCTTTAAGTCTCTGTATTGTGATTGGAACATAGCATATGCTTAAGTCATCCATCTGCAATGTTGGGTGGCATGCTAAAGCAGCAGTAGACCAAAGGTTTGGTAGTTTGTGAGCAGAGATAGGAATTCCTTTTGAACAGCCATGTTGTCCACAAGGCCAAAGAGACCAAGATGTGAACAAATACCAAAATGAGAAACAGCTAACACTTAAACATCCAATTTGGAGTAGTAACCCTGCAGTCAGACTGCAGCTGGCACAGTACTCTATTGAAAGCTCTGGCTCTTGAAGTCAACAAGTCAGCTCATTGGGATCATTCAAGAGCAAAAGGGAAGTGCTTTGTAGGAAAAGGAGAGTGTGTATAGGAGCCGGCCGCAGTAGTAGCCTGGGACCAGGGTCATAGTTCTGGTCAAGGTGCTCTCAGGTTCCTAATGACTATCACATCTCCAGCAATCTCACATGAATGCCAGGCTGGCTGATAACCAGTGGGTTCAATATTGGGTCTGTCTTCTGTAATCCCCCATTGAAGTAGACCCTATTGACCTTTTCAGCCATGCAGAAAGTATGGCTATATATTCATTCATTCATTCATGAATGCATGCATTCACTCCTTCCTCAGCAAGTACATAGATTAAGCATTTCATTTATTATATGCCAAGCACTGTGCAAAATATTGGGGGTATGAAGTTTGTAAGCTCAATTCCTTGCCATCATGGACCTAGTGGGTTAATTTGATATGATTTCATCTTTTGATATAAGAACGATAAATTTTATTTGGGGGGATCTTTCTTAGTATTTTATAGGACACGCTCTCCAAATCAACTCTCAATGCTCTAAATAGGAGGTGGGGGAGAAAGACCCAGCTCAACTGTCAAATCCACAGGGAGGCCACGGTGCAGATGCACCCTCTGTGTGTTCTTTTACCTTTGCTGCTTCTGGGACATCCCCAAAGCAATGATCATTTGGATTTCTCTAGATTCTACCTACATTTTTTCTTAAGTTAAGCAGACTTCTCAAGTAGAACAACACAGCTCCAACACTGAACTCTCCCTAGATCTTCATGCTGGTTTTAGTTGCGTTGGATCCTTTTCCAAGCCCTGCAATCGGAGACGGCCATCCAGCTGCGAAGCTGCGTATTATCCCAACTCCCATTTGTTAACAGCTTCATGCTGGCAAATCTCCAGGCATTGTGGCCAGAAGGTATCTCAGCTCCAGGAACCTGTCGTTTAGGACCAGTGCACCTGCCAGCATTCAAAGGCATCTTCCTCCCTGGTTATTGGAGACCTCTAAGGAGCAGTTTTCTTTTCTTTTCTGAAGACAGATTGTGGGGTGGAGCCAAAAGGTTGACAGTAATGATATCTTTCTATGAAGGATGGTTTCTGTGGATGAAGAAGGAGCTTTCTTATAATTTCACTGGAAGAAAATGAAAGGATCTGTTGGAAATGTCCTGTTAAAATGACCTTCATATTATTATTATTATTATTTTTTGCATGGCAGGCACTGGGAATTGAACCCGGGTCTCTGGCATGGCAGGCGAGAACTCTGCCTGCTGAGCCACCGTGGCCCACCCATAACCTTCATTTTTGAAGAGCTAAGTAGATATGGCTACCCTCTGTGAGAGTTTGGGGCAGTTAGAGGGTTCTACTAAAGAAAAGCCACCAATTTACAGAGGGCACGTTAAGTAGCAGCCATAGGCTTCCTTTCCTTTTCCAAATTATCTGGCTAGAAGCTAAATGCAGGGAACAGAGACTAACATCTGGAGTGTTACACACGTGCTTCCTGTCTGAGAATCAAGGCATTGTCGTCTTTTGCTTTCTCTCTGGGACTTGCGTGCCAGGATCGTCAGGCACGTCAGTCTCCTTCGTGGCTTACTGTTTGCAGCTGGTGATCAGAGCCGATGGAGTTTTGGACGTGTGCAAGACTGATCCCAGCTGCACACACCCCTTCTTTTCTTTTTCTTTCTTTCTTGTTGGTGGGGGAAGGGGATCTCTCAGGTACCTGTAAATCTCACATGCTCGCTTTCTCCAAATTTGAGTAAAATATGCATTTCAGGGCTTGCATTCATCCTAGGGCAGAGATGTTTGCAAAAAAACCAGGTTGGACTCATATCAGAGTCCTAAAATAAAGGAACAGCGCTCCAAAGGCAGAATTCCAGGCATTAGCCAATTGGTGGGAGCGTTTTGAATGATTTCTCCCTTTCCCTTCCTTACTCCCTTCCACCCTTCTGTCCTATAAAAAAGTCATAGTCCAAGTGCTTGCTTCCAGGACTTTACATTCTGCTTGGTGACACCATCATCCATAAACCAAATCTGAACATCAATAACAATATAATAGCACCATTTAGTCAACACTTACTTAAACAATGTGCCAAGCATCTTATGTGCATTATTCTGTTTAATGCTTCAAACAGTTCTGTGGCGTTGGTAGTGGTGATCACCACATTTATATAGATGTGGAAACTGAGGCTGGGAGAGATTAAGAGCATGCTTCCTGAGTGCACACACTGCCAACCGCCACACTAATCAGCTCTGGCCCTGCCTTGCTGGCCATGGTAACTTGGAACATAGGAGAAGAAAATTAAAGCCCGTGAGGGCAGTGGGAGAATGCTCCCCTTCCATGTGGGAGACCTGGGTGGTTCGATTCCTGGACCATGCACCCCCCAAAAACAGCCAGTGAGGGAAGCTTCAGGGAAGACGAAAGTAAATGAATGATTTTTACAGCCTTCTTAAGTCCTAACTCTGATCAGTCCTTTACCTTCAAAAGCAATAGTCCTTCTCCTTACCATTCATGAGCCTTTGGAGTGTCCGAGTTTTCCACTTTAAGTGGAAACTGGTCATCATTCATCCGTGCGTGCAGTCCTGTTTCCTCTGCATGGGGGGAGGGTAGCTTCTTTTGGATGCCAGTGCATCTTTCTAATTCGCAGTGAATATTATGGAAAGGCAATGTCATGCTTTAATCAGAAGGCACTAGGGCCGTTGGCGCTCATGTCACAGCTTGAATTCTTCTTTTCATTTACCAAAGTGCTTTGAGTTTATGACACTTTTGGTAGAGCTCCTATAAGCCAATAGAGCCCAGGATTACATGATGAATTGTTTTCAGTAACTCAATCACAAAAAAGCAAAGCAAAAAAAATAGGCATTGACACATTGTTAGTGGTTTATTTCCCATGTGTTGGTGGAATACTAAAGATCTTTGAGACCTTTGCAGATAATTCAATGCAGACTTGGTTCTAAGAATAAAACCTGGCATCCTGATCAGTGAGTGAGAGAATAATTTTATTTTCTCAGAAGCTAAAGGGAACTCTTCCAAGGTTTGGGGGGGAAGAATATGGGATTAGAAGTCACACTACAACAAGCTTTCAGTGTTGAGGACATTGCAGCCACAGCTGGAAAAATCAAGTCTCCACTAAAATCTACTCCACGTCATGGTACGTCAGTGGTTCTCAACTTTAGCATGCCCCAGAATCATCTGGAGGGTTTGTTAAAACACAGATGGCTGGTACTCACTTGCGGAGTTTCTGACTCAGTAGGTCTTGGGTGAGGCCTGTGGATTTGCATTTCTGACAAGTTCTTAGGTGCTGCCCGTGATCCTGGGGCAGAGACCCAATTTGAGAGTCACTTCCAATCCCTGCTCAATGCTGACGAGCTGGGGGGCCTGGGCATTTCTTCCACGTCTTCTGCCTCCTTGAATCACCTGCATCTGCAAAGTGGTCTGGGGTCCACTTTGAGAACCATTGTGGGGTAGCTTATGGCATCTGCAAGAACCACAGCTGATAAAAGTATTTGCTTAAGTGTTCCTTCTGGTTTGAGTGGAATCTGTTTTGCTTGAAACTTTTGGTGGGTTTTTCTGTCTCTGGGGAGTTCAGGAGGAGAGGAACCAACACTGTTCTTTGGCATGAGGCCATGCAGCACGTGCCACTGGTCCGAGCTGTAGATGAACTGAACATTGAGCATAGGCAGCACTGGATGACCTGAGAATTATTCTCAGTGCCTGTATTTTGAAATGAAAACACTTATTACTGAATTTAGCATGCTTATGTTCTTGTCTTTGTATATTACACACCAACTAATAGAAAATCATTGAATTTTTTTTTTCATGGGCAGGCACTGGGAATCGAACCCAGGTCTCTGGTGCAGCAGGTAAGAACTCTGCCACTGAGCCACCATTGCCCATCCCAAACCATTGAATTTTGAGTTTAAACTCGGTGCCCATGAGCTCGTCTATAAAATAGTATCCTTTGAGTAGATGGAAATGATCGAGACAGCTACACTTTATATGTGACTTGAGATTTATGGTGCTGGCAGAACAAATTATCTGTCTGCCTTAATCTTCATAAAAGTTGAAAGTAATGATAGAGCCTGTGGGGCTCAGCTTGTGGTTGATCCTACATGAAAAGTTTTCGGTTCCTCTACCCAGGGATTCCAGGAGCCACCTTCTGCAGTGGGCCTCAGGGGAGGGCATTCCCCCTGTGCTCTTGGAGGCTGAGTACCAAACACAGTTGAAGGCGCAGTCTTGTATAGCAGCACGCACGCTGGAGCCCCTGCTGAGAACCACCCCAGAAGCAGTCCTGCCCGCTCTGAGCCTGGGAGAATGAGCGCGCTCCCCGAGTCTCCACTTCCTCCCTGAAGACTACGATAGGAGACTGTTGAATGAAGCTGTACTGTAAAATACAGTTTGAGTCATTGCATTCAGCACACCAAATACACATTTGATAATTCCATATTTCATGTTTAAATGTCAAGGGAAGTTCCTTTATTTCTTTAGTTCATAAAAGGACCTCGAGTGGGAAATGATGACTCACGCTTGTTGTCCAATCTCAGATGGGCACATGAATCACCAAGTCACAACATCAAATCCCTTGAAATAGTGACTCACCTACTTGCCTGGGACCCATACAATTCATGTGATGTGCATATAAAATGCTTTCTGTTTTATTATTCTCTTTACAGTCAGTGAGCATCAAAGATCGGTTAGATAATGAGCCAAGGTACTAATGTAATCTTTAGTGTTTTGGGGGGGGGGTGTTGGGAGAATTTTTTCTCAGGTATCAATTTTAGGAACATAGTGTTTCTCCTGAAAAGATGGTTTCCTTTAATCTGATGAACAATGTGAAATGTGTTTCAAGTTTCTCTTTTCATGGTAGCTATTTGCTTGAACCCAATTTATGACTCACCTATGAAAATGTATTTAACTTTATGGGATGTACTTTTCTGCTTGTGTGTGAGTGCATGTGTGTTTGTCTATTCCTTTCTCATCTATTTTTTAAAAAAATGTTATAATTGTAAAATAATTCATTTTTATTTTAGAATATTTAGAAAATATATAAAAGCAAAAAAAACCCAGAATATTTTTGCAACCTCTTTTTATACATGTATATGTATACATGTCTATTATTTAAATAAATTGGCAAAGTATATAAGTTTGTCACCCACTTTTTTCTTTAAACAGTATCTCTCTTAGCACCTACGTTTTATGTCATCCTTTTGTGTTTTATATATCTTTGTAAACTACCTAAACTCCTTTTGGAAAAGACAGAATATATGTGAGTAATCAAACTTAAAAAAAATAAACAAACTTGTATCTGGTAACTTGATCAGATGGATCAAGGAAAGGTAGTTTTCAAATGAAAGGTGAAAAATATAGTGAAATCTACAATCTCCTTTAAGCAATGCTTTTTTATAATGAGGAAATGAATGAAAAATATAAAGTTATAAAGCTATGCCACCCTTCCTATTAAATCCATTACTGCTCTAGGAAATAGGGTCTCTTTACATGGGGTTTTCATGAGGATGGCAGATCTGTACCAGGTCCCGAATCAATTGGGTCCAGTGCACAGTCTGATTGGAAGCCACTGACCCACTCAGGGTCTAGGCCCAGCTTTATTTGTACTGGGCCACGCCAACCCCATGAGCTGGTCACTGCCTCATAGGTCTTTCAGGGTTCCTGATGGTCCTTGTAGGCGTGTCAGTGTGAAATGCCATATCTCACTTTGTGGGACCCAATCCTGGGCAACAGGAGTTCCCAAGGTGTTCTAGTTTGCTAGCTGCCGGAATGAATATGCCAGGAACGGAATGGCTTTTTAAAACGGGAATTTAATAAGTTGCTAGTTTACAGTTCTAAGGCCAAGACAATGTCCCAATTAAAGCAAGTCTATAGAAATGTCCAATCAAAGGCATCCAGGGAAAGACACCTTGGGTCAAGAAGGCCGATGAAGTTCAGGGTTTCTCTCTCAGCTGGAAGGGCACATGGCGAACACGGTGTCATCTGCTAGCTTTCTCTCCTGGCTTCCCTTCATGAAACTCCCTGGGAGGCATTTTCCTTCTTTATCTCCAAAGGTCGCTGGCTGGTGGGCTCTCTGCTTCTCATGACTATGTCATTCTGCTCTCTCTGAGTCTCCAGCTTTCTCCAAAACGTTTCCTCTTTTATAGGATTCCAGTAAATTAATCAAGACCCACCCGAATGGGTGGAGACACATCTCCACCTAATCCAGTTTAACAACCACTCTTGATCACTCAAGATCACATCAAGATCATATCAAGATGTGACTCCCTAAATCACATCTCCAGGGAGATGATCTGATTAAAGTTTCAAACATACAGTACTGAACAGGGATTAGAAGAAATGGCTGCCTTTACAAAATGGGATTAGGATTAAAACATGGCTTTTCTAGGGTATGTACATCCTTTCAAACCGGCACACAAGGCAATAGGAGTTCCCAAATTGAGGATTCATACCACATCCCATGAACTATCCTGAGAGATAAGGCACCACTTACTCAGCTGTAAAATCAGGATTAATAAACTGCCCATGGCTTCAGATTGGAGTCCTGAGTATCCTGAATGCACAGGAAATTACACCAGCCCATCCTTCCTGTTCTCTTTATCCCTGGGCCTGTTCTCTCACCTGGGCCCCCTTCTGTTGCATTTTTCCCAGCTGGTGGACCCTGAGGACTAAGCTGTGGCATCTCTTGCTCGGGTAATCCTTCTACTCCCCTCCCCGGGCACGTGCTCCTGCGCTGGCTTATCTCATAGCACTTAATACTTTTCACACTCTAATTGCTGGTCACAGCTCACCCGCTGGTTATAGACTCCTTAAGAGCAGGACGTCGGTTTTATTCCTCATTATAAGAGCTCACTGTTTGTTGATTGAATAAATGGTATCTAGATTTTTCTCAAAAGTAGATTTCTTGGTGTGGGGATGGGAAGATATAAGCTAAAATATTTTGAATATTGCCTATAGTTTAAAAATTGACCAGGAAGGCCACTAAAATGGAGAGAAAAAGCCCCAGGGCCTAGGAGTTACCACTTTGTTATTATGAGTTTTTTGCTCCTTGTGGAATATCTCTTTTTCCTACACTGTTAATGCAAACTGTCTTTCATTGAATTTCCCCCCTCATGCACCCTTTACCTCAAACACAGTGAAGATACATCCATTACAATAATGTCTCAATTTCTTATTTCAATGAAACCTAGGTAAATAGGAAGTTAATTAGAAGAATCCTCAATTAACTAGATTCTGCCTGCATCAGACTTTAGGAAAAAGAGCAAAGATATAGAGCAAATAATTAAAGAATTATTTCTACAGCTGGCTGTCAGTACTCATTCAATCCAATTATTTATGATTTCTTCATTTATAGTACAATGTCAAATAATAAATTTCCATTGTTGTCTTCTGTGCTGGTTTGAAAGGAAGTATGTCCCCTAGAAAACCATGTTTTAATCAAAATCCCATTTCATAAAGGCAGAATAATCCCTATTCAATACTGTATGTTTGAAACTATAATCAGATCATCTCCCTGGAGGTGTGATTTAATCAAGAGTGGTTGTTAAGCTGGATTAGGTGACAACATGTCTCCACCCATTTGGGTGGGTCTTGAGAAGTTTCTGGAGTCCTATAAAGAGGAAACATTTTGGAGAATGAGAGCGATTCAGAGACAGCCAGAGAACAGAGACATAGCCACGAGAGCCCACAAGCCAGTGACCTTTGGAGCTGAAGAAGGAAAACACCTCCTGGGGAGCTTCATGAAACAGGAAGCCAGGAGAGAAAGCAAACAGATGATGCCTTGCTTGCCATGTGCCCTTCCAGCCGAGAGAGAAACCCTGACTGTGTTCGCCATGTGCCTTCTCACTTGAGAGAGAAACCCTGAACTTCATCAGCCTTCTTGAACCAAGGTATCTTTCCCTGGATACCTTTGATTGGACATTTCTATAGACTTGTAATTGAGACATTATCTCAGCCTTAGAATTATAAACTAGCAACTTATTAAATTCTCCCTTTTAAAAGCCATTCCGTTTCTGGTATATTGCATTCCAGCAGCTAGGCAAACTAGAACATCTTCCATCATCAAATATTATGCACTATATTTAATAATAATTGAGAAGGGAAATAATATATTTTAGAAAGGTTCTTATAAGGAATAAAACACTTTTTAGTAAATCAAGGTTCTGCTAAGTTGTAATTTACAGTTAAGTGCTCTCTATAACAAAGTTGTTTCTTGTCAACAAAGTAATCATGGGGACACACATTGGACAGCCTGAAACAGCTGCTTTTTACTCTCTCATCAAAGGAAACTTTCAAATATCCGTGTTAAAGAAGTCAGAGAGTAAATGATTACATGAGATCTATAAATAATACCAAAGATTTCTTGAACTGCTAATTTTCATCTCCCCCCAGGAGCTGCTGAGAAATAGTATTGCATTAGCTAGGATAAGTAAAATCTCATAACTTGATGAAGTTGATTTCTTGCTCACGTGGGGACCCGTCTGCCCCTGGCAGCCCTCCTGCCGGTCACAGAGTCTGTGAGGTCGCTGTGGCACAGGGAGAGAAGGATGGACAGAGCACACCAGCCCTTCCGTGCCTTGGCCCAAAAATGCTCCGTGCCACTGTGTGGTTCAGCCTATTTAGCCAGACGGAATGACATGACAGCCTGAGAAATGTAGATGAGCACACAGGGTTTTGGGGAGCATTACTTGCTTCTGCCACAATAATGCTGGCAGTTAGAATTTCACCCCATCTCTTCTTTCTGTCTGCTTCGTGTCCTACTCAAGTTAGCAGAAGTGGGAGGTGGGGTAGGAAAGAAACTGAGGACCAAAAGCTGCATGAGGTGGAAGGCTACCATCTCTTGCGGTAGGAGAGCCAGGGCTTCCTCATGAGAACCATCTCGGTGTGGGCTCACGGAGGCACAGAGTTCTCACTTGATCTTTCCCTTGCCTCCAGAGCTGCGCGTGTGACTTGAGCCTGCCCAGTCGGAGACAGCCTCACAGCCAAGTGCTCCCTTCCTTCAGCTAGCCTGGGACTTAAGGCTGAGGTGCGCCTTCAGGATCCTAGCGGGCGGGTCTGCTCGAAGATGAAGGCCAGTCAGGAGAAAAGGGGCCGGATTTGGAGGGCCTCGAGGGAACCCCCAGAGCAAGCAGTGCCTGAGGTCCGTGCTTTACCTCCCCAGAATGTAAGCGATGCATTCCCTTAGTGCGGGCTGAGCTGGGTTTCTGGAAGTTGCAGTTGAAAGAGAAGAGCTAGAAGTGATCACTTTGCACGACTTTGAAACCCTTGCAGCTGTTTGTCTCTAACCCCAAATCACCTGCATCTGCCTAAGAAAGTACCTGCAGTTATAGCCATTTATGCCGCGAACTGTCATGTTTAGGTTGTAGAGGACGTAAGATGAAGCATGAGTAGTTGTCCTATATATGTTTGTGTCTCTTATAACTGTAGCTCAACTATTAAGAGTTCTTTTTAATATTTAGTAGTTGGGCATTTACTATCTGAATCAAAGTGGATTTCTTTTGGCAGTTAATAATTTCTACCTGCGAGGAGTCAACTATTTAAATTGGCTTCAGCAACATGAAGGGAGAAACGCCCCTCCCTCCGTAGCACCCTCACAAGAATCAGACTATTTGTGAATGGAAGGTTCTGCAGATACAGACAGGGAACCTGAGGAGTTTATTTCTGGCCGTTGCACCCTTAGGAGCTACATCCCCAGCCAGGGTGGGCTCTACGGAATGCTTGGGAGGATTTGGCCAGGGTGTCTGATTTACCCAAAGCTTCGTGAGGAAAGCCTGAAAGAAGACCCGAAATAACTTTCTGGTGACCCAAACTCCTGTAACCCCTATCCCTAAATCACATGATGTTTGCTTACTTTCTTTCCAAAGGGCTGATTAATTATTTGTCTTTATTTAGTGTTCTAAATCAGGAGCCAAAAGTCGTTGGAGCAGTGGGGCCAATTTTTAAATTTAAATCTAACAGAGCAATTTGGCTGTCTGACGTTGAACCGAGGGGTGACTTCTCTTAAGCGTTGTCATCACCGTGGGGTCCGCCCTGCTCCGTCCCAGATGTGCAACATCTGGGCTCCGAAGAGTGTGATTAGGAAATCAAAAAAGACACGGGGACAGCCGAATGCGATGCGAGGCTGCAGCAGATCACACGTTCCCTAGGGTCCCCCCCCCCCCCATCTGATTCTGTCAAAGTTTACTAGTAAGCTCATTATCTGGAGCAAGGGAGCAAATGTGAAGAAAGTTTTTTGGACAAGATAAGGAAATGAACTGAGTAAGGAGCCACCTGCTGTCTCCCCCAGCCCCCCTCCCCCATTGAATGCCCTCAGGTTTCGAGGACTGATGGGAGGTCCTGGAAGGGCAGGTGGAGGAATCACATTCCTGCTTACAATGCATTTCCTTTCTTCTCAGATATGGGCTGTTTCTCCTTCAACACATATAAAATAGGCATTATATTCTTCCCTGTGTTGGAATGAAGATGCGACAACTCAGATGCCTGCTCCCAAGAAAAGGAATTGATGTGTAGCAGCTTTGGTGGGACAGCTAGCAGTGGGCTTTAAGTAGGACTCTCCGGGGGGGTACAAAGAGGCTGATCCTTTGACTATTAGCCTGTCCTTTATTACAACTCTCCTTCTTATGTGGCTAACTCATCTCATTTCTAAAAAATCCTGAAGTTACATAAACCAAGTCTGTTGCAGCTGGTTGTCTCAGATGAAAATTAGTATCATCCTCATGACTGAGCAAACATCCTTTGCTAGTGAATCAGTATATTCCCACGCATACTGTGTGCCCGCCTGGTGTTAAGACAATGCAGGCAGCAGAGCAAGTCCTCACCTTGTTTGAAACTTAGTTGGTGAGTTTATATAGCACGGATTAAGCGATGATGCCGAGAAAAGGCAGCATTCCACCGTACTAAAGAGAGTGGCATCGATGGTGAACTCTCTGGGAGCTCAGAAATGAGGCTTTGCTTGTTATAAATGACCATGAGCATCAGAGATTGTTCAGGGATTTAACGAAAAGTTTAGACACTGATGTGTACCTCACCCCCTCCAGGTGCCTGCAAAACATGCATCCCTCGTCACAAGATAGACTGGTTTTGGGAATATGAGCAGCTCTTTGCTGATGGCTCATCCCCCCTGAGAAAGCAGGATTTGTTTCCGATTTATTGTGGATTTACTGCAGCACTTCTAAACTCGCGGGAGAGAATATTTATCCATAATCCATCCCATCCTTTCTTATTCTCATAAAAGAGATTCTGAAAGGTAAGAGAGTCACTTTCCTGAGGGAAATATAGAATCAGTGATGGAGAGGGCACTTTGGGAATGGGAGAATTGCCTGTGAAATCAAGTTTAGGTAAAAAAGCCAGCCCAGCAGCCATTTGTAAATTGTTCCCTCATGTAGAAACGATAGTGTGCACTGGATAATTCAATAGAAAACATTAGTCATTTATCGTATGGAATTATCAGTCTCCTCTAACTGCATCTGGTTTGCATTTTTTATTAGAAAGTTTTGGGTTTTAGTTTTCTTTTTTTTAGTTGGACCTGGACTTTTTTTTCTTCCGTTCCTGATTTCATTTTGTTACCCTTTTTAAAATTCCATCACTAATTCCCATGATGTGAAGAGGTTTCTGTTGCATAAGGCACAATAAATCAAGCAGTAACTCTGTTGTAATGTCGTCCTTGTGCATTTGTGGTAGGCTCTGGATAGCTGAGTTTATTAAGGTTAGAGAGTCAAGCTGCTTCAAGGGTGGACTTAGCCAGCGCCGTGGGCATGCCCGCAGACCCCCTTAGAGGGGCAGAAAGCTGTGAGACTTTGGTTAACTTGAGGGAGCGCGGCTGTTTCAGAAAAGTCAAGTGGCAGAAGCTGACGCCAGGACATTTTGGTGTGACAGCTTTTATCCTGGCTCTCTGGACACTGCCTGCTTGCTGTGTTGCACTCCTGTATGTACAACTTATGTGTCATATTCTTCTCTCAGAAAATAATACTAACAGCTAGTATTTATTAAGAATTTTATGTCCCGCTTTGTACTGTGGGCTTTTGTGCCTTGTTACATTTAATCCAACAACAACTCGTTAAGTAGCTAAATATTAATATTTACATCTTCTGGATGAGCAAACTACGGCCTAGAAAGATGAAGATGCTAATTAATTTCTACTCGGGGGAGTTTTGGGGCCATCAAAGTAGAATAAACCAGAACCCCAAAGCTCTAAGAGATGGACCTGTGTTATAGTTTCTCCAGAGAGAATCGTTTTTACCAGACAAATACTAGGAAACCACAGCTAAACTTCCCCTCCTTATGGTGTGGGACATCTTTTCACTGAAGTTGAAAGTTTATATATCTAATTTTTAATAATGACTGTGTTTAACTGGGGCTTATGAAATTCCTGAGCATTTAGTAGTAGGCTCTCATGAGCCTGGATGAGCTGGTCCCAGCACACTGTGCCTATGTTTGATGAGTTTCACATGCAGAACTCCCTGGGCATGAGGGGAAGGAGGGGATTCAAAGGCTTAAGGAATGAGAAACGTTGCAGTGGGGTTGTCATTTGCAAACTGCCCATCCTTTCCGACCACATCCCCTGAGAATGCCCAGAAGATACCGTCTTCGCCAAGATTTTGAAAAATACATTAATGAGGGAAACAGAGCTCTGTGGTTGCTTCCCTCTGTAGGGCAGGTGTGACATAGAAATGCTGCCACTGACTTCGATGGGGATGATGCATCCCTGGAGCAGCAGAGCTCAGTGGCCACACTTTACCACCAAAGACCAGGTGGGTACATTTACTGCAAAGGACAGCAAAGACCTACCGGTGATTAGAATGCACTGGGCTTCAGGGATCTTTGGTAGTGGCAAATGGGTCATTGTGTCCCTAGGAATAAAATAGGTGGACAGTATACTAGAGTAATGCTTGATCTGTATAATAGAAAACACTCTAGTTCTGGTGGCTAAGACCTGATTTGAGTTGCCGCAGTAGAGAGAAAGGGCAACTCACAGAGTTTCCTGACCTAAGCCAATTCAGAATCTGAGCCCCTTGGGTGGAGTGGTGACCAGGACCCCTTGAGGAAGGCCCTGCACCACAGCTGCTGGTACACACTGTAAATCTTTCTGTAAGCCTTTCCCCAACAGGACCTACATCCATTTGCTAGAATGATTGTGCACTGTGGAAAAGGAAATGCCCAGGTGATTTAGGGACTTCTCAGTGCTAGCCCTTCATTGGTACTAATTCCTGCAACCCTAAGTATGACTGTAGTCCACCAGTTAAAGCCAGGGGGGCAGATGATAGCCCAAGTCTAACTCACAGTGGACCCAGTTGATCAATGAACCAACAATGGGACTATTTCCCCAGTTCCTGAATGTATAGTTGGAATAGACAGACATGACAATTGTCAGAATCCCCCTGTTGGTTTTCTGATCCATGGGTGGGGGCCAGGGTGTTTGGAAGAGCTTAGTGGGAGCTCCTGGAACTTCCCCTCCCTATAAAGTTTATATGCCAGAAGCAATATCGCATCTCTTGGGGAATTGCAGAGATTTAGTGCCTCCAACAAAGACTTGAAAGATGCAAGGGGATACCTAGCATATGCTAATTTAACTCACCTGTTTGGCTTGTG
>PVIY010004057.1:82144-106724 GCA_004026745.1 Myrmecophaga tridactyla | reverse complement strand
GGTATTAAGTGGAGATGCTAAGTGTGTATGTGTGTGATTGTGTGTGTGGAGGAGGCGAGGAGGAAGGTGATTTTATAAGGGGACTTTTTAAAGGCTAGAAACCTTTATCATAATTGGAGGATAGGTGTGGGGCCTCCTGGAATACTTGTAATCCCTAATTAGCATCCTGATTTATGGAATGAAAATGTGAGATAAAATTAGAGAATTCTTCTGGAATAAATGCCACGTTCTCAATTAACCAAAGGGCAGTAAGATTGATTATAATGCCAGAATAGGGCTTTTGATCACTCTCTGTCCAAAAATCACATTTTAGCCAAGTTCAGCAAAATTAGACAATTACTGATATCAAGAGAATGGGAATAGTAGGTATATTTTAAGCTGATATTTCTAGCATCTTATCTTTCTATGTCTTTCTCTTGCTGAAAGGAAAGTTAATCATGATTTTCTATAATTAGCCCATTAAAATGGAATTGATTGCTATGTTTTATTTAAAAGTGGTGAGTCCGAACTGCAGAGTTAATTAGAAAGTTTTTCCTTTGTGCTTCAGACAGAGGAGGAAGTGCTGTCTTGCCTACTGAATGATTTGTGTCACAAAAAGAACATTTGCATCCTTTCTAGTGTTTCATTGAGCTGAAATATGTTGTTATGGAGGGGAGCAGTCTCTCTGATACGTTCTTAAAAGCAAAGCATATTATTAATTAAATTGTTCAATAGTTTTGCAATAAAAATCCTCTTGCTACTCAGAGCCACAGCATAAGACCCTGTGTTCTGTCATGTTGCTTTACAAGTCCACCTTATCTCTGTGCTATAATTCTGACCTCTAAATTCCAGCACTGATTTTGAGTGTTCAGTTTTCCAGATAAAACTAGACACAGAACTACTACTGCAAGTATGTAGTGTCAGGGACAAAATTCGTTCTAAATTTCTATTCCTGTTTCCCTGGTCTGCCTCTGTGTTCCATTCCACAGCCAATTATTCAGATAGAAATTTTGAATAAATTCTTGTACTTCTGTTGAGATTGCTTCACCAACAACAGTGAACATTTAGTGGATTTATTAGTGGAGTGCTGTGCCAGCTGTAGCTAGCCAGAAGTTTGTGAGTTTTGTTTTGTTTCTCCCCTTGCTGAAATTAGTTATGGGAAAAAAAAAAACAAAAAACAGTCTCTATTTCCCGGTGTTCTCAGTGTTTTCAAGCTTGGTCTCTTAGGTTTGTAAGTTCAGTTCTCTTATTTGGAAGCGCAAGATCACAAGTGCTGCCCTGGGGAGGAGCTCTTGTGCGTCTGCCTCTCGATACTCCCAGGCAGCCCAGTTTACCAGCAGGGCCCCCGCAGTAAATGCTCACCCACTCATAAAAAGCAGCAACACCTGCAGTGCCTATAAAATCTCTTAGGGTGGAGCACCCCAAGCCAACTTGGGGAGAACCTCAGAAGATGGAGACCCCGAGGGGAGTTTGGTCCATCAGCACCAATGCTGTGCCTGGACATGGCTCTCGAAAAGCAACCGTGTGCCCGGGGTGTGAAGTAAGAATGGGGTCAGGCAGAGCAGAGCCAGTTTTGTAAACTCTTAACACGCACTCCTATTATTATTGCTATTGTTATTGTTATTATTAGATAAGTCACTGCCAGTCTCTTTCTGTCTGAGCCTTATTGTCCTCAAAATAGGAAGCCCAGAAAAGTTACCTCTATGAAATCTTTCAGTTTTTTCTTACATGAAAAAGGAGACTTCCCCCCTCAGCCCCCAAGGGTTATTTCCTTCAGCAGCTTGGCCTCATGGCCCTACCTCCGGTTTTAGAATTGGAGGATAAAAGGCCTTTCTGAGTGCTTTACCCTGACGGAGGAGGTGAGTGACAGACTCCGTTTTATCCTGCCCTGGTGGACTTGCTCTGTTCCTTGTTTTACATATTTTGAGAAAATATTTTGCCATGTTTGCACGAGGTGGTTTTCAGTGGAAGGCAATTTTTTTTACAAATCCAAGCAGTGTAATCATCTCTGGGTTATGTTGTGTAATAATCGCTGGGTTATGTTTCTGTATAAATGAGTAGAAAGGCAATCCCGGGAAGTGGGAAGAACGGAGAGCAGGGTTTGTCTATTGGCCAAGATTCCCACACCTCTCCATTCCCCATTCTATTTAAAGTGAAAAAAAGTTGCATCCTACAGCTGCCTCTGAGGTTCTCAGGAACCTGTAAAATGCCAATCACACCTTCACTCCCCACGCAGCCCTGAAATCAGGCTGTTTGCTCTGGGTACAAGTGTGGCAGTGCAAGGTTTGGTGTGAATGATTGTAGAACGCCCAGTGGCCTGATCTCACTTCACCCACAGCACTTGCTCGTGTTCAGAGGTTCCCAGTGTCTCTCTCCTCAGCCTTCACTTGGCCATCTCCTGCCCAGTGGGTAGCTTTCCATTGAAATGCCACCTCCTGAGGGAACTCCTTGCCCAACACCCTGCCTGGGTTAGGTGCCCCATGTAGGCTTTCATAGCACCCTGTTTCTCTTTATTGCATTTATCACCCTTTAGGTAAAGTTTTTGGATAATTGTATTCTTGATGTATCTCTCTATTGATGGTAAGCTCCATGAGTGCAGGGCTGACCATCTCGTTCCCCGCTGCATCACAGCACCACAGGAGGCCCAGCCATCCTAGGTGCTCGGTCAATGCTGGTTGAATGACAGATGGACAGGTCCCCCAAATGTCCATTCTGTTACAAGGAGCCTTCATATCCACATAAGGCCTTATGGCTTATAAGACCTTTCACTGATTCCATCTCTCTTGATCCTTAGGTTACTTCTGGGAGGTGGGAGTAGGGGGTGGTGTGAGGTTAGGTCCTACCGATGGATGAGGACACTGAGAAAGGGCAAGTGAATTCCCAGAGATGATGCAGCTTAAAAATTTTTTTTTTAAATATTCTAGAGCATTCATAGGTTTATAGAAGACAGTTTTTAATAGTGAATTGATGAGACCCCGTCTTGTTTCCTAGTGCGGTGCTGTTTTCCTAATAATACAACACCTGTAGCCATTTACTGTGTACCAGGCACTGTTCTGAGTGTCTCACACATACTAACTCGTTAAATCCTCACCGCAGTCCTGTGAGAAGGATTCTATTATAATCGGCCCCATTTTATATCTGAGGAAGTTGGAACAAACTTAAGGAATCTGTCTAAAGTCACCTACCTGGTCCATGGTAGAATTGGGTCACTACATCCTAGTGAGCTTGTCTCTTGGGAAGCATATCATGTAGTCGTTTTGATTTGCAGAGAAAGCACACAGTGGCTGGTGTGCTGCAGCTGCATTTGTGGGGCGGTGGACACACAGCTCCCCCTGAGCTGTCCCTTTCTGCTGCCAGTAGACCCACCTCTCTCTCTCTCAGCCGCTCATCTCAGAAAATCCTTCGGCCGCTGAGGTCCTTGTGAGTGCCACCATGTTGCGTCATCCCTCGTAGAGCAGCTATAATGGTATGGTTGCTTGTGGCTCAGGCATCCATGCATTAACTAAACCAGTGGAAGTAAATTAATATGATTGAAAATGATTTGAAAAGACCAAAACAAATACCAGGAGGGAAAAGCCCATTGCTTTTTTTAGCTCTAGTCCAGAATAGTAAAAATGCAGGGCCTGGAGCTGTGATGGAAACAGGACTTCTGGAGCTGATGTGCTGAACAAGCTCGTCTTAGACTGTGTTGACTGAACCTCTGGATGACCCAGTTCCATTAAGGATTCTGTCTCTAGAACAACAGATGAGTGACAATAGAAATGCTTGAATTTCAACTTTCGTGTAAAGAAAGTTGTTGAATTTGTTGAGCCCATGGTCTGTGGAGACAATTCTGGGAGAGACCTCCTTCCCTGACCCTGTCACGCCTGCCCTCCCGTCTGCTCTGTGCTCTCGCTTATCTCCCTTCACGGACCTCCCCCACTCTTCACGTCTGGCCAGGTGCCCGTTTCCTTCACTTTCCCATGTGCATCCTTAACCCTATTCCTTCCTACTTCGATATTTTGTACCATGTACTATCTCCAGCACAGATTTTTCTTAGTAACCATTTACTACTTTATGTTGCTGTCACTGTTTTGGAGTCTTTAGGCTGCTCGGGGGTAGGGATCTTGGTTTATATTACTTTCACATCCTCCCAAATGCTCAGCAACGTGTCAGGTAAATAGAACTCCCTAGAGTGAAGAAAATATAGAATATACGGAGTATAACAGAATCACTATATGATTACTCCCTTGCTGTGGCCTCCTCCAGCTCTCATTCATTTATCCATCTGTCCATCCATCCATTCATTCAAGAAGCCTGTACAACGTACCTGCTGTATGCTAGTTGCTTGGGGGAATAATAGATGAGTTAAAACATGGCCTTTGCTTTTAAGGAGCCCAGAAATTGCTATTTGAAAGAGTTAAAAATCATTCCTTAGGTAGACAACAATTCAAACTTAAGAACACCTATTCTTATCATCATCATTCTGGCTTATCACAACAGATAATGCTGAAATTTGTGCAAGATAATTGGCTTCTTGCTGAGCTTTCTCCCTGATTCCTTTTTACTGGGTACAAAATAATACCCCTACAGTATTCACATGGCATTGTGATGCCAGCGGATGGTGCAGCAGTCAAGGAGGGGTGAACTTTTCTTTCATTTTTTAACACTCTGAAGTGTTACATGTGATTCTCCTGCAATTCGTTTGTGTGAATGAACACAGAGACATGCAAAACATACAGACGCTTTCTTATGAAAACTCACGGGTATGGGTAGAATTCTCCTGAAAGTATGTGACAAAGAGGTTGTACTTTTCTTCTTTTTTGTGGGATGAAGCGAAGAGCTGTGTTCATCCCCAACAATTCCTGTCCGTTCCCATTCTGCATTTACCACCAAGGGAGAATCCTCATACCCTTCAAAATTCCAGTGTTTCCTGGTTTCCTTTGAGAATACATCTGCTAAGAAATAAAAGCCGCATCAGTGATAGGGGAGATTCTGAAGTGCTCTTGTGTAATGTGTGCACTGGAAGATGACATAGTTTAGAATGGAAATGAGGGGAGGGAAGTGAAGGAGAATGACAGGGTATTATTGGTAGTATTTAGAAGTCTTTTTGGTTTCAAACAAAAGAAATTCAAACTGGCAGGTAGTGGAAATGATGGAAAGGCTATTGGTGTCTCCTCAACTGACCCTGTGACTCGGACCCGCTGGGAGCCCTGGCTCTCTTTCTTTGTCTCTTATATGTGCTTCTTCACGCATTTTGGCATCATTCTTTTCCAGTGCAGTCAGACCAGCTTTTACCCCAACAAACCTCCAAAGTGTCATATTTTACAGCTTCTGCCAGCACACCAGACAGACACTTGTCCTCTCTGGCCCTAAACCCAAACATTTCAGGGAAGAGCTAGGATCAGTCCGGACTGGGTGTGGGTCTAAGAAAATGGCTGCCGCATTGGAGTGGGGATTGGAGTGGGGGAAGAAGACGCCGCCCTAGACCAATCATGGGCAAACAAACAAAAATCACCCACTGCATCTTTAGATGATTTGGGGAAGCGTTAGTGAGCATTTTGGAGGGAAGACCAAGAAAAAGATATGCAGAGGATGGAGTGCCTGAAATTTAGACCATGACCCATGCCAAACAAAGTGCCAGAGAGAAGTCATTTATTCAACCAGTATTTACTGAGCATTTACTACAGGCCTTTGAAATTATTATTTTGGGGGGGGGGTATTAATTTTGTGAACTACTTATTTCACGATCATTTAGCATTTTCTAGGGGGAGAGCTTAGAGGAAAGAGACCATGTAAAAGTTTGCCCCAAGAATGACTCAGAGAGATGTGCACTGTAAAGAAAATCTAGACTATTCCTCAGCATCCCTGCAACATCCCAAGAGGCAGAGAGTCAGCCCTGAGTCAGAGCTTTTGATTGCCAGATTCCAGATGGAGAGTCTTACGTCTGCCAGTTAATGCTGGCCATGACCTGCTTCCTCAGTAGAACAAGGGTTGCATATAAATGCCCAGATTTCTGCACATTAATCTTTATGAAAATGTTTTTGTCTCTCCCTTCACCCAAACTCCCACTGTGTCAGGATTCTCCAGAGAATCAGAACTAAAACCCTGTGTATGTGTGTGTGTATAAAGTGATTTATGTTAGGAAATTGACTTACCTAAGATTGTGGGAGTTGGTATGTCTGAAATCTATCAGGGAGGCCAATAGGCTAGAAATTCAGAGAGGGGGTGGATGGGTAGATGATGTCATCTTGAGGCAGAATTTCTTCTTCCTCTGAGACTTCCCAGTTCTTGGTTCTGAAGGCCTTCAGCTGGTTAGGTGAAGTCCACCCACACTTGAAGGTCAGTCTCCTTTACTTACAGTCGTCTGATTGTAGATATTAATTTCATTTCTATAGCAACATCCCGGCTGGGGTTTGCCCAAACAACCAGATAACCTAGCCAAGTCAGCACATGAAATTAACCATCACCGCCCCCCCACCGTGGCTCACTGCAGTCACGCTACTCTCCCAGCAGGGTGCACTCCACAGCCAGACGGCCCCATCTCCTAAATTAAGCCCACCAGAGATTTACATTGAGACACACATGTGGAACAAGGCAGTAAGAGATGTCTGTCTCAGTTTAGACCATATACTAATTCCCTATATTTTCTAAGAAACGTTCGCTCAAAAGTACCAGGCAGTTTGTGCTAAACATTGCCCATGCGATGTAAAACAAAAAAACAGACATAGTTTTTAAAAATTTAGAGATGGCTAGAATTTTCCAGATAATTTGCATAACAGTTGACATCCATATATATTCTTCTCCAGCTGGCAGAAAATCTGAAAAGGTTTGTAGATTTTAGTGGATTTGATTTAAAGTCTAAGCAGTCACCCTTACTGCTTTGCGGAGTGTAATCTGCAAAGAAGGAAATAATCACCGTCTTTAGTTTCTCTGTTGTGGCCAGCACCAAAAGGATGATGTGTTTATGAAGTGAATGTGGTGCAGCAGAAAGAGCATGGAACTTAGAGGGCAAGAGTTAGAATCCCAGCTATCCTCCCTCATCTGCTGTGTGACCTGAGAGAAGGTCACACAGGGCCTTATCTGCAAAAATGGGGAAACTAATCAGACTTCCTCACAGGATAATTGTGAGGCTCCGATGACAGTACGTGAGAAAGCAAGTTATGAGGCCTGGTGCTGGGGTGTGTGAAAGCCTCTTCTGTTGGCCCTGTGGATCTCAGGGCATGATCCAGAAAGACTGGGACTAGGATTCTCAAGAGACCCGTGGATGGGGAAGCTAATTGCCTACTTAAGAGATGGGTATAGGGGATGTGAGTCCATATTTAGGTTTCAAAGTAGGATTTAAACCTATAAGGGGAAGCAGTGTTGGTGTGATACAGACAGCTGTGGCCAAATGTCCAAATTGAAGCCAACTTCATAGTCTGTCTATCCAACCAGAGGTGAGGCATTTAGTTAACAGCCCTCCAATGTCAAGGAGGCAAGGGGTAAACACTGAAAGGACAGTAGGTATTGCTTGGAAGCCAGTCACTGGACAACTCGGGTTTCATGGGTAAGAAATCCATTTGGATACCAAGAAGGTCCTTGATGCCTGGGAAGTTAGGGTCCTATGGTTAGAGTTGGAGCAGCAATGGAAATGATGTCTGCCTAGAGCCTGTGCTCACAGGTGACCAGCTGAGGCTTCTTAGGTCCCCCTTGTGAAGTGCAGGAGTGGTTCCCAGGTCCAGTGAGGGACAAGGCCTGGATTATGCCAACAGCCTTCCTACCTCCATTCCAAACCAAATTCCTCACCCATCTTCCATCAGGTTCACGCTTTTCCTGGGTCTGCATTGCCCTCAAGAGAAGATCCCATGTATTCAGCCCAGGGTTGCAGGAACCCTCTCCTTTCCCTCTGGCTCCATCTTTTCCTGCCTATACCTATGAATTCTAAAGAACTGTTTTCAGTGCTGCAAGGAGGACACACTTTCTCTCACTTCCAGACCTTTGATGTGCCTGGGACATGCTCCCCTCATCTTCCTCCTCACTCCTGACTCATCCTTATCCTATCCTTCATGCTTCATCCCGGATGTTATTTCCCCCAGGGAGTTTCCCTCATGCTCCCAAGACCTCTTGCAGTCCTGCAGTACCCTGTGCTTGGCTCTCACTCAGTACTTGCTTCGCTGTGCTGTTTGTCGTGCTTCCCCTCTAGACCAGGAGCTCTCTGTGGCAGAGGCGGTATTCGGCTGTGCCGCATCCCCAGCCTCCAGCACATCACAGGTGCTGGATAAATGTCTGTTTTCTCAGAGTCAAAGACCAGGAAGTTTCAGAGACAGGGAGACCACATTGTCATTATTATTCAGTTTGAATAATTTCAGTCATTATTTACTCAGATTACAACTTAATGCTTGGAAAAGACACGTTTGTTTGCAAGGCAAAATGCTGCATGACGCGGCCACTCGAAAGGCTCTGGGTCCCGGTGCCTCATTTGCCCCGAGCTGGAGAAGCGATGACAAGGGCAGAGGGTTAGCTAATGAATATTCTGTCTAGACAATATACTGTTACAAAAGGAAGATATTCTCAAATCTTTGACAGGAGTCAAGGCAGAATTCTTGTCAGATTATATAAGAAAAAAATGCACTGTTATACCATGCACACTGAAAGCCATTGTGTTTTCTAAAAGCCTTCGTCTATGCAGGCTCATGGTATTTAAATTAATATTAAGGAATTCTGGTTTTACTACCAAATGCAAGTGAGTTACAAGAGTTTTTTAATTTGTTCCTGGGCTGGTCTATTTGTTTCAATCATTATCTAAAATATTTTAGTTCCAGACGGAGGTTTTAATGCTATGTCATATGCTACTGACGTCACAGGCATTTTGTACCTCCCTGTTTGTTCACCTGCCTTCTCTGCCAGTGATGCTTCATTTCCTTATTGCTTGTTGGCCTGGGAAAATGATTCTCATTTGTCAAGGCTCAGCTCCCATGTCACTTAGGCAGCCCCTCATCCCTCCCCTACCCCTTCCCTGTGCTTCTAAACCGCCCCGTGAGCTGGTTCCACACACAGACCATAACTTGTTGAGGAAAGAGATTGTATCTTGTTCACCTCTTTTCGGGTTCATTCATTTGAATTAATGAATCGTGTTCATTCAGTTCAGTTTGTTGAGCATCTGCTATTTTCCAAGGGATTTTCTCCCACCTTCGAATGAGCCCGAGACGCCTGAGATATAATTCCTGTATTTAAGGAGCCCCGTTCTGTTGGGGAGGAGAGATACCTATCAACTGAAGGTGGGGTGCTTCACCTGACAACTTACTGTGCTTCTTTTCTGTGAAATAAAAACATAGCTTCTGGTATTACTTCATTTAATTCTGCCATGATATTTGTGGTGGTGATTTTAAAATTCAGAGATCGCCCGGTATTAACTCTTATACTCTGTTCCTAATTAATTTATATTGGAGAAAGAGCAAAGAGGGAACTTGGATTTTGTGTTGCTTTCATGAGGTAAGAAGTTTTAAATCCTACTTTACTTCTTGGAGGTTCTAGGGGCCCCAGTGTAAGGGACAGGGAGAAATGCAAACCTGTCAATCTGTCAGTCTCTCCCTTCTCTAGGAATTCTGACATGTGGATTTCAAATTGTCAAACCCACTGTCAGATTAGCTGTCTTCCCGTGAAGACATTCTTCCCTCCAGCTCCTAGCTGCCTCTTCCCACCACCTCTCAGTCCTCTGTCCCCACAGGGTTTTCTTCAGACAGTGGTAACCGGCTCACAGATCCTGTCCCCACTTGGACAGCCTCCCCTAGCCCCACCCCCCCACTCTGGAATTTAGGGTCTCACGTTCAAATTCACAGCCCCAGAGAAGTGTCAAGGTACTGCACAGGCCAAATTGCTTCTAGTCCCACAAGAGGCCGAGCTACTAGCAGCCCGTGGCAGGCACGATGAGCAGAGGGTGGCCCCAGCCCCTTTAGGAGAAACCAAAGAGCCCTGGAGGTGAGTGAAAGGGCTGCCCTGGAGGTGAGGCGCATGAGCCCTGGGAACTGCGAAGCTTTCCGCTTGTGGGCCCGTTTATCACGAGGGCCCTTAGGCAGACAAGGGGCAGCGCTCAAACTACCAGCACAAAGCTATTTCCAACTCGATCTTGGCTCATTAATAATGAAACAGCAATAGTGCAGGCACAAATTAACAGTATATAGGTGGGTGGATGGGGAGAGCTGGACATTTGGGAAGCAGCCTGGGCTGCCGCAGATTCAGAGGGAAGCCGTTTGGTGTGTGTGATGCCCTTCTCCCGGGACGGGGCAAACCTGGGATGAACAAGGCAGAGTCATCTGCCCATGGAAACCAGATGACCAGGTGAGCCGAACCGACTGTTTTCTAACTACGACACCAGATAAGCTCCCTGCTTGTGGAGCAAATGACTTGGGTGATTTATCTATAATTCTGGCTGAGCAGTGATGTTTGTATTCCAATTAAAAAGAGAATAGCAATTCTGTTTCTTATGTGATGATAATAATTGTAGTTAACACACACTGCTTGCTGTGTGCCTACTGCTGTTTTCAGTGCTCTGCATCCGTTCACTCATTTAAATCAACCATCATTGGGGTTGGACCATCGTTATCCCTACTTTACCAGTGAGGAAACTGAGGCCTATCCAGGGAACCACGTGCCTGAGCGCAAACAGCAAGTCAGAGGTCAAGGGCAACCCAGGCCCTGGAGCCGGAGCTCTGAGCTGCTGCACGCGATGCCTCTGATGCTCTGGTTTGGGTCAGTACCGAATCTATGCACGTTTTAATGAGAACAATTACACTTATAGGCTAGCTTCTAGTTTACTAGTAGTTTCACCAGCCCATCTAGTCCTCCCGCAAACCTGCGGGCATTTTACAAATGAGACGGAAAGTGAGGTTTCTTTGTCCCAGAGGGATTCGGCCAGGACAGGAGGGCTTTAGCGGCAGTCGTCTCAGCCTGATTCCTCTCTGCCCCTGCCCTCTCCTGCGACAGATGCTCCATGGACCCCCTCCAGCTGTTCCTCTGGGGACAGCTGTTGGTAACTCTTCCATGCCCAGACGGACGGCAGATGTGGCAGCACGAGGAGTGACTCAGACTTGCCTCCCCCAGGCTCACTCTGGTCCCTGGTTGGCCTTGGCTGCTGCCAGGCTTAAAACACCTCTCAGCTGTGCTCCTGGCCACATCTGAGAACAAGGCCCAGAGAGTTTATCTTTTTTATTTTTTTAATATTTTTATTGTCAATCCTTAACATACAACTATTCTTGACCTACAAACATTCTATACATGGTGAACTACAATTACTCACAATATCATCACATAGCTGCGTGTTTGTCACCATGATCATTTTTTTGAACATTTGCATCACTCCAGAAAAAGAAATAAAAAGGAAAAAAACTCATACATCCCATACCCCTTACCCCTCCCTCTCATTGACCACTAGTATTTCAATCTACTCAATTTACTTTAACCTTTGTTCCCCCTATTATTTATTTTTTATCTGTATTTTATACTCATCTTTCCATATTCTAGATAAAAGGAGCATCAGATGCAAGGTTCTCGCGATCACACAGTCACATTGTAAAAGCCATACTGTTATACAATCGTCTTCAAGAATCAAGGCTACTGGAACATAGCAGTTTCAGGCACTTCCCCCAGAGAGTTTCTTAAATGGCCTGTAGTTAGTATAGCCAGAGGTGGAGGGAGAGCTGGGAAGGGTGGGGAGAGTCAGGAATCATAAATATAGGATTAGAGGCGAGAAGGTAATTTACTTTGTGACTTTAGCTGTTTGCAGTTCAAGTGGCAGGCAGACACTTTAAAAAACATGACCTGGTGACAAAAATTGCAGTTCTTAAATCACATCCTTAAAATGGGGGACATTGCTTTAAAAGGGACTTGAAGTGAGCTTGCCCACAAAATGTCGTAGTTGCCTCTGCTGTGTCAGGTCTTGCTGTGAGAGCCGGGGCCAGGCCGAGGCTGGGGCCTCGTTCCTGAGCTTCGCGCACAGTCCTGTAGTGACCAGTTAGTTTCCCATCTGGAAAAGCCCTGCTGCATCTACAGGTCTGTGTGTACACAGCCCCCGCACCTTCCTCACATGCCTCTGCCTGGCCCTCCCCTCGTTGTTGGAGCCCCGGGGTGCACCAGAGTCCCTGTGATCCGAGCTGTGGGGTCCGTTGCTTCCAACTCCCCCAGTACATGTGAATTCCTTGTGAGAATTTGAAAAATTGCCTTTTTATCTTGGCCTCTTACTGCCTTCCTCCCACATGCTACGCGGGAACTGGCACTTACTATTTGTTGGTTCCGGAAATGAATATGGGGCCATTAGGGAATGATTCTGAAATGAGTCTTTGAAAGGTGGAAATTGACACAATTCAGATGCTTTCTGCTAAGTGCCAGTCAGCTGTCTCTTCCTAAAGACCCCCGCTGAGCCAAATGCTGACCTGTCCTGGCTCTCAGCCTCCCTGGCCAGACCCACAGTGTCTTCTCTGTGCACTTTAGGACAAGCTCCTGCTTTTCCCCCCATCAGGGCATCCTCCTGTTTCTGTTCCCTCCTCAGTGTGTCCTGGAAACTGTCAGAATCATAGTCCCCAAAACCAAATTTAATCATTCTACTTAGCAGAATTACTTTTTTTTTTTGTAGAACAGATTTCAGAGTTTGGTACGGGTTGCACTTCCACAATTTTAGGTTTTTCCCTCTACCCGCTCCAAGACAACTGGAGACAAAAAGAAATATCAATATAGTGATTCAGCACTCATGCTCATTTGTTAGATCCTTTCTTCTCTGTTACAACGCCTCCTTCTCCTTTGATCCTTCTCCCAGTCTTTAGGGGTATTTGGGCTCTGCCTATTCTAACTTTTTCAGGTGGGAAAGGGGTGTTTCCAGTTGAGGTTCAGTGGGATTACATTAAAAGGCTGATGAGGTCATGCGAGGACCTGCACAATTTAGTCCCCAGTTCCGTCAGGCCCCCACCCGACCTTCCTGGAAGCCCAGCACCCTGCGTCACAGTCCACACTAAGCCTCAGTGCCCCTTAAATGCCATACCCTTTTTTCTCTTTTGTCTCTGAGTCTTTTCCATAAAAGAGACCTTCCTCAACTTCTCTCCCAAACTGCTTCTCAACCTTGTGGCCTAATTCTGCGGAATTCATTTGCACTTTTTCCCTATCTCTATTCAGGCTTTTCTGTTTTCTAGCCCCCCTCTTCTGCATCATCGCTTTCCAGAGCAGGAACCCCATCTGGCCGTGTTTGCTTGTCCCGTACCCTGCGTGATGCCAAAGTTCTCCCTTTCCTCTTTTAAATGTTGCCAAGTCTAGAGAGCGGATGGCATCAGCAGTTTGAAAGCTGTGGGTTAATTACTATTTGCAGAAACGCAAATATAGAGAAAAGAGCTAATTCAATTGTACATCTTTAGATGGAGCTTTTAAACTGAAACCCAGATTTAGGGTGCTTACAGGTTTTGTTAGTTTGTTAGCTGACAGAACGCGATATCCCAGAACTGGAATGGCTTTTATAAAGAGGAATTTAGTAAGTTACAAGTTTACAGTTCTAAGGAAGTAAAAGTGTCCCAATTAAGGCACCAAGAAGAGGTTAACTTCACTCAAGAAACGCCGATGTGACAGGAATGCCTCTGTCAGCTGGGTTGTCATGTGGCTGGCATCTGCTGGTCCCTTGCTCCTGGGCTCTGTTGCTTTCAGCCTCTGTTCCTGTGGGAGTTCCTCACTTTGCTTCTCCAGGGCTGGCTTTCATCTCTTGGCTTCCCTTGGCTCCCTCCAGGTTCTGGCTTGCTTCACATCTCATAACAACATCTGCTGGGCTCCAAGCATCTCTAAACATCAGTGTCCCTGTTCTCCACATGTCCACATGTGTCAGCTCTGCTCTGAAGTTTCTGTTGGCTGTGGTTTCTGTCACTTCTGACTCTTCCAAAATGCTTCCTCTTTTAAAGGATTCCAGTAAACTAATCAAGGCCCACCTGCTATGGGTGGAGTCACATCTCCATCTAATCAAAAGTTAATACCCTCAATTGGGTGTGTCACATCTCCCTGGAGAAAACATAATGAAAAGATTCCAACCTACAGTATTGGATTAGGATTAAAGAAATGGCTGTTCCTAAAAGATTGAATCAGGATAAAACATGGCTCTTCTGGGGTACTTGATGATATCAAACCAGCATACAGGTCTGCTTCTATTATAACAAATTTAGAGACTCTAGCTAATGAGTCTCTATTCCAGAATAATATTAAGAACAAAATTTAAATCCCTGCAGTTTTTTTTTTTTTAGTTCATTCTAGTTCATTATAGTGAAATTTTTATACTAATTCAGATATCACTGTGAGGCTTGGTCTAGTGATTGGCAGGCCCCTGGAGCACATTTAATTCTAGGGCTCTGATATAGTCTTGCTAGCCATTTGTGTGGTGTCTCTTGAATGCATGTTTTTGTTCAGGTCATAAATTAAGGGCAAAAATATTATTACTTCTCTTTCCCCAAAGCAATAGCTTTCAAGTGCTGCTTATTTCTAAACTTCCTTCTCTGGCCATATGCTAGCCAAGAGCACAGGATTAAACTTAAAATTGTCATGTGTGCACTAATGTCTTGGGTTCTGAGAGTGGATAGCCCTGCCCCATCCCACTCCCAGCCGAGGCTAGGGGTCAGAAGTAGTAACTGGTGGTGAATCAGGTGGCTTCTGTCTTAAGACACAGTCAACGTTTATTGTCTCTGCAGGCCAGACTAGAAATAAGCAGACACAGAAAGGCCAGCAATTAATATTTCCCCAGAGATATTCCAGATCCTGCTGGGTTGTCTGTGACATGGCAGTGTTCTTCCTGCTCAGTGATTTATTCCATCTGAGGAAGAGCTTTCCGTAGATAGGGCCTGGGGGTGGGGTCTACAGAAAGTGACCCTTTTGGGTTTTTCAGGAGTTATTTCAAAGCTTCTTATTTGGATATCCTTTCAGTGTCTAGTGATGAACGAAGCTGTGTCTCAGTCCTGCCCTCCCAAATGGTGCTGTTGGATTTGCCTTCTCGACGCCCTTTCCCAGGAGCTGTTGAGTGGACGCAGTGAGAGAGATTGATAATGGCAGCTTATCCCTTCCCCAAGCAATGTCCACATTCTGTTGTGACCTCCAGTGACAATGCAAAGGGGTGCCCAGGAGTATGGGCATGTGGGGCTGTCACGAACGTTTCTTTGGAAAGACTTTCTTGCATTCTTCAAGTCAAACCATACTGATAATTCAGTGGCCCACTGTGAAAGAGTCAGGAAGAAAAAAAATCCCTGCCTATCTACTGAATGGCTTCCATTAGCTTATCTCTGCAGATTTTCGCAGTGTTTTGTAGCTAGATCTCAGGACAAAACTACACTTCCTTTGCCTTAATACTAAGAGTACACCTAGGATAGGGTTCTGGGGGAAATGTCATTGTATATCTCTGTTCTTTACCATTGTTCCTCATTCTAAGCTTTAATCTAAATTAATAGGCTTGGGTTAGAATTCAAAGGGAAAGGGCTTTCAAAGGCTTCTTTAGAAATCTTGAAAGACAACTCAAAATCCCATAGACCAGTGGCATTTCCCTTGCTGTATGAAAAGGTTTAAAAGAAACAGTGAGCTAGAGGAGTGTTTATTGACTTTCAGTTGGTACAGACAGTGACATTACATTCTGATCCTTGGAATCACAAGGTCTCATCAAGGTACCTTGAGGGGTTTCTTAAAAGGAACTGAGGCCATGGACAATTTATTCAGTGTCTCCTCTTGCACGTTCTACCACTGTGCTCGGTGTCATAGCAAGGGTTAAGGATAGGGGCATAAAAATAATCCCAAGAGTTTCATATCTCCCAAAGTGCTAATGCCATCCATCTAAGCTGTGCTTTTAAATTTGAGCTGAACTGGAGAAGATAGAAAAGAAATACAGTAGAAATTATTTGAAAGCTGGAAATCAAGTTTTGTGACTACTCAACAAGAGGTGGTTGAATGCCAGGTTTAACGTGATGAAGTGGTTTGGTTTTGTCCCACGCTCCATGAATGAAGATGAGAAATGGGCTTAATGTGCATCTAGAGAGTTTGAATGGATGTGAAGGGAATATTCCATGTAGTCAGTGAATAAATATTTAGAGAGGCCCCCAGGGAGGATGCAAAGCTTGATGGCTGGAAATTGAATTTGAATGTTGGCGCCAAAGGATTAGGCGAATGGCCACTTAAATTTCTTTTTCTCTTTGTATAATTTGCATCATCGTACATTGACTGTCTTCCCAAATTATCCTACTGTGCCTTAAGAAAAAGGTCCCCTTAAAAATAACAGAACTGAAAAATCCAGCTAGGGGCCTCTTGCATAGGAGAGAGGTCCTTGATAGCACAATATGTTTATAGTTCTTCTTGTCTTTTTCTTCTGACCACTTTCATACGATCATTTCTTTCCCTTAAAGAAAACCTGTGAGTTAGATAGGGACAGGTGTTTTTAATTTCCACTCTATAAATGAGAAAACTGAAAATTGGGGAAGTCAAGTGATAATTCTACCCAGGTTTGAAGCTTCAGTGTCATTTTTGTATTTCTTCTACTCAGACCACATTTAATCCTTCAATAAATTCTGTTTAACTATTTCCTCCAAGTGTCACCCACATCTTTTTCTTTCTCCCGGCCTCTCCTGACACCAGTAAGGACTTCATCACCTCCTGCCTGTACTGGTAGGTTCTGTGATATCTACCAGATTCCAGTCATACTGCCTCCTTGACACCTGCAATCCCTGTTCTCGATCATAGGAATATGCAGCCATGCCTGTGCCAATCATTTTGCAACTCGTAGAGACTGTGGATATAGAGGTGGGGAGGAGCTGGGATGTTTATGGCAGGAAACATTCTCATGCTCCCTGCACTTCAGTTTTATTCCGCCACAGCTCTCAATGTTTGCTTTTGGACAATAGACCCGTTTATGGTGGATGATTTTTATGAGTCCATATATCCTCCCTCAGTGTCTCTCAGTCACTAAAAGTCAGATCACAAAAGTGAGTTAAAGCTCAAGCTAAAAATTTCCCTCCCAATGAGGATTCACTGGTTTAGTTGCAAACTAGGTTTTGGGGCCAAGATATTCATGTTTGTAATTCCGCAGTCACATTCTGATGTCACCAAATCTCATTACAAGTCATTTTTAGTGTCTCTTAGTTGTACCTAAAATTTTAAAACCCATCATAAGTTAAAATATATCAATTAGAACAATAATCCTCCCTATTTTATAGTGTATATTTTCGTTGTATGAAATAACAAAAGTTAAAATATATCAATTAGAACAATAATCCTCCCTACTTTGTAGCATATGTTTTCATTGTATGAAATAACAAAATTGCATTATATCATATCTTGTTTCTATCATGCCTCCTTCTCCGATTAGAATGTACGGTCCTCAAAGACAAAGAAACATATAAGTTCATTGATTCAGCGATTCAGTAAAATGTCTAATAAATACCCATTATGTGGGCGGCCCAGTACTCACCCCTCTGGTCCTAGAGGAGTTGTGTTACTTGATATTAATGACGTATGCAAGGATGGCAAATAGCGATGTTGTGATTGAATGGGACTCCATCTCCGGTTCCCAGCTGCACTTTTACCACAACACCACAGCCTCCAAATAAATGTTGTTGACTGACAAGATCTACCCAGTTGTGAAACGTTATATGATCCCTAGATTGAAGAGCAGAGCAGGTTAGTCAGATTTCTACCTACATAGAGTATCCCTATAATCCCAGCTGTTCTCGGAGAGGTGACCATATCAGAGTTTATGAGATGAACATAAGCTGTTCCGTGGTCTCTAGGGATTGGCTTCCCTAGAGGGGTGCATGTCCACTAGCTTTTGCCTGCCTTTGGTTAGGTTCTGTAAGCCCTTTATTTTAAGTATTAGGACTAATTAAGCCTTTCTCTTGATTTTAGAAACTGAAGCAGTAACTCGGGAGAGAAGTACACTCCATGTAGCTCTCAGTACACTTGTGGCTTCTATATTGTGGTCTGTTTTGTGTTTCCAAGGCTCATTCAAGTTCTGATTGGTCATAGGTTACCAGGGTATTTTTAGTGTATTTACACAGATTCCTTTGTGAGCCTCTAGATAGCACACTGCAAGGACATTTATCCTTCCATGCCCTTGATAGGCTGAGGAAAAGTGTTTGCTGGTAAAAGAGGTGCTGGTAAGACCCAGCCTTTCAGAGAGGTATATATAGTCAGAAGGGCTAATCACCCAAATGATAGACCCCCATGGCTGGCTTTCCTCTTTATCTTGCCTTGATTGAGACTAGATGAGCACTGCTGGCCTTAGCAATGGAGAATTCTGTTAGAACAATATCCTTGGGGAAAAGCCTTTATCTGCTAACTGTGACAAGGATGGCAAACGTGTCCAAAGCCAGCTCTCAGGGTCTCTCTTTGAAGATCTTGCAAGACCGAGGGCCTGTGTGCCTGCTCTGGCAGAATCAGGGCTGACTCTCCCTCCATTCCTATAGGAGTGATCTGCCCGCTCATGGGCTTTTATTTACCTTTGTCATTTGGTATGTCACATTATCCTTTCCCATTTGGTGTGGCTCCAGTAACAGTGATCGCTTTTGGAAACAGAAGGAGGTAGATGATGTTTTGTGTATCTCAGACACTGAAGATATTGAGATTCTGAGAGCGTCATTATTTAGCTCCATGCTCGTCCGTGGGCACAGAAGTGCCTCTGGACCAGGTGTGACGGCTTGAGGGTGAGGACCCTGAAAAGGAGGCTGGGCACACTTCTGTTTTCCCCCTGGCTGTTTGCAGGCATGGACTCTGAAACCGCTGGTCCTTAGCTTTCACTAACTATGCAGCTGAGCCTCCCACTCCTCCAAACCCTCAAGTCTTGTCACCCTGCCTCTGTGCCCGTCACTGTTCCCAGGACAAACATGGGGTGGCCATTGGGGAGTCCCTCTACATATGAAACCTCTTCTCCAGGAAGGAATCATCCCGGCAATACTCTTCCTCAGTTTTCATATTCATCTCATTCTAATGGCCAACTTTATGTCAAGGTATGTTTACATATACATATAAGCTATGCTTGTTTTTATGTAGTATGACTTTTATGTAGTATAAACTGCCCAGCTGCCAAAAATTTAATCAAGTCATAGGACCCCTTTGTGGTTCAGATGTGTTTGCTGCAGGGAAATGACTCGGCCTCCTATTGTCGGAAAGGGCATCTGTCTAATGAAGAAATGGAAAAACATATCCTCGCTTCTTGCTGCTGCCTGCTCTGAATGCTTTGATCCTGTGGTGTGAAATTCCTTACAAATATACATCTCGATAGAGTCCTTGACACTTTACCCAGAGCATGAGGAGGAATAAAACCTTTTTCAACCCAAGTGAAACCCACACAGAATGAATGGGAAAGCAAAAAGAAATCCCCAGGACACAAATGAGAAAGAAAGGATTATACTCCGTCATTGTCCCTGATGTGATGTTTACAGGTGGGACTTATATTGCACATTGTATATAAATGAAAATCCTTGTTTTTCACATTAAAGTCTTAATGTCTGCATCTAAAGATTAGTTTTCTCCAGAAGTCAACTTCCTCTGCATCATCTTATGGCCTGTTTTTTGTTTTTGTTTTTTTCTTCTTTTTAATGTCTCTGATTTCCCACTGATCTCTCCTTATTGAAATTTTGATAAGGAAAAGCAGATCAGTTTCTTCTATAAATTCTCTCAGAGAATAAGGACTGATATTCTTTGTTTTAGATCAAACCTCAATAGTTCTTGGAGACTATTTGATTTGAAGAAATAGCCAAGCTGGGCCTCTAAGAAAGCACGTGGTTCCAGGAGCAGTTGGAGGAGTTGCTTAACAGCTGGGTGTTGCCTGGGGACCCAGCCTGGCTACCCGGGTCAGCCTGCAAATCCTCTGACAGCAGGGCTGCAGGCAGCCCCTCCCCGGTCGCCGACTCAGGCTGCTTTGGAGGCTGTCTTTTGCCACTTGTGTGTTGTGGTAGAGCCGCAGACTGCTCTTGCCTCAGTCTCAGGGCAGTGAAGGCCAGGTGAGGGCCTGTCCATTACTCGCAGCATGGGAAGAGGAGGGCGTGGTTTCCGTGATGCCCAGACATGCCTTATCCCCGTGCTCACACATCATCCCTGCACCTTCCTTTGCAGAGAGAGGTTAAAACAGGAATTGTGCTTTGGAGGGGGTGGGGTGAGGTTCTTACATCTTTTTCCAAGAAAAGGGCAGGAAAATACTGACGATGGGTCTATTCATGGCTAGGTAGAAATGAGGTTGAGGCTGCACTCGTTGACATGTTTTTGGATTCTCTTTCCAGACTTTCAACTCCTTGATATGACAGGTTGCTAGAGTTGGTGACTGCGCTACTCTTCGGCATTCTCTGTCCCTGCAGATAGTGGCTTTGTTCGTATAACAAGGGTTTGTCGAGTGAGTGAGGATGCTGGGGAAATGAAGACTTGAAATCCACAACATTATTAGCACTGCCAATACAGTAATCCAATAACGGTTCCTTGGAGGAAACCAGACTTTGACAGAGGCTACTGTTTTTATCAGCTTTCTTTTTGTGTGACATTTTCACTGAAGGACTTTTGTAGAGTTAGGGAAATGGGACAATTGTCGGTGGCCCGAACGCTCTCCTTTGCCTCCTCCCCTTCCTGATACTTTCCTGTTTGTGCTTCTGCTCTATGCTTGCCTGAGGCTTTCCATGCACCCTGGAAGCACTCTCTGCAGAGATTACCCTCCCACGTCCCTTGCCTGCTCTCTGCAAACGACAGGACATGCAGGTAGTAAAGCTGTCAGACGGCAGAGCTGAGGGCGGGCTCCTCCATCCCCCCTGCCCCCCCGCCTCCTCTCACTGCTGCACATCTGGGAAGGTCAGGATCACCAGCCCCTTCTAAGGAGAGTCAGTCAGCCTCTTCCATCCCCTGACGCTAGAGAACTCCAACTGGTTATCAGCCCCCCTTTACCCCTCAATCTGAAAATTATCAGAATGAAATATAAAGGCTAAGCCTCAGAGACTCATAAGCGTAGAATATCACATCACACAGGCAAATCTCCCGGTAACCCAGGACTCCCTTGAACCGTGGGTTCTGGAGTCTCAGGTCTCTTTGTTTCCTTACTGTCAAAGAAAATACCAGACAATGGATTGGTTTAAACAACCGAAATTTATGGTTTTGGAAATAAGAGAAAAGTCCAAATAAAGGTGAGGTTTTCTTCCAAAAGACTGGCCTTCTGGGGCTGGCTGCCGGCGCCCCTTTGAGACGTGAGAAGCACACATGGCGGCCTCTCCTGGCTTCTCCCTTCTCTTCTGGGTTCTGCTGACTCTCAGCTTCTGGCTGCTCCTTCCAGCTTTTTTTCCCTCTCTGTGACCTTTCCTATAAAGCCTTCAGGAATAGGATTAAGGCCCCTCCTGATTCAGCGGGACCACCCCTTAACTGAAGTAACCTCACCAAAAGGTCCTGTTTACCAGCGTTCACACCCACAGGCATGGGTTGAGTTTAAGAATGTGTTTTTCAGGGGCACATAGCTCCAAACTGCCACACTGGGACATAGCTTTTCCTTTCCTCAAGGCACCTATCTGTAAGTGGTGGGTCATCGCTGCTGGGTTTTGTTGTATTTTGCTGTCATGTGACTTTTCCTTTTTTCTTGGTGTCCCCAGTAATCATATTTGCCACCAGCTGTCTTTGTGGGGCTTTAGTGTGAATGCTAACTGTGAGGCCCTCCAGGAAAACCTGTGAGGTGAGCCTTTGTCTGTGTGGTTTAGGAGAAACGCCCCAAGGGAACGCAGTGTGAGCCAAGTGTCACACCTCGTGACCAGAAAGCCCCTGGCCACCTCCGGACCTGTAAGCCCTGTGGCTGGGCCTTAGACGGGTTGCCCTGGTGCCTTACCCAGGCCTTTTCTGCCTGGTTTCATCAATTACACAGCTAACATTTCTTTAGGGCTTGGGAAAGGGGCTCCTCCCAAAACCCATTCCCACACGAGTCACCTCTGGCCTTTTTCTGTTTGGCACATTGTTTAGACAAAGAGGAGTTTGTGTGTATCTCTTCCCACCAGACTCTCCCCTAAGTGGAGGCCTGGGATTTGGAACTTGGGATTTTTTTTTTGTCTCCCCTCTAAATGAATGCCTTGTTGGATGCCTTGTTGATACGCTGCAGTTTCTCACATCTTCAGAGCCTAAGGGACTGCCTTATCCACAAGGACACACACCCTTATTATTGATACGCGCTTCCCTAGTTCCACTTCCATACTTTTGGGGGCTTAGTTTTTGTTTCTAAGTATCATATATGATATGTCTCATATCTAAATTTAATATTAAATCATATAACTCCCAAATACTTTAACTGCATTTCAGAATTTTCTCTCTGAAAATGATTTTTTTTTAAATTATCTTATCTAAACCTCTCATTTTACAGGTAGGAAGAAACTATTTAGAGCAGGACTTCTCAACAGCGACACTATTGACATTTTGAGCCAAATAATACTGTATCATTGGTGGGGGGTTGGGGATGTGATCTCCAGTGCATTGTAGGATGCTTGGCAGCAATCTCGTCCTCCACGTACCAGATGCCATAGCACCCTCCAAGTTGTGACAACTGAAAATATATCCCGACATTGCCAAACGCACCCTTTTGGGATCCTCTGGGCTAGAGGTAAAGACCACACAGCCAGGTGGTGACAAAGTCAGGAGGAGAACCCAGGTGTCCTGACTCCCAGATCTACTCTTTCCAGGATCAGGCAGCAGAATTAAGCCCTTAACTTGTGCACATCTCAAAGTAACAGCCAAGGGCACTTTCACAGCTCTTAAGGAACATGAAAGGGCTTAGGGGGTGATGAACCAAGAACAAGGAAGAGCTTTGCTGAGCTCCCAGCAGCTGCAGGCCCTCTGTCCAGTCTCCTCATCCTCTAGTAGGACCTGGCCCTGCTGTGACAGTACCTTTGTGAGTTTCTGACTCATTGACTCTACGTCTATGAGTGAACCTCTACCAGACAATGTTTTAAAATTGCATCAGATGTGTGTCTAGAGTGAGTGAGTTTAGGGGAGAGAATCCAAGAGGCAGAGGAACGTGGCTGCATGTGTGCTGACCAGATCCATGCTCGGGAGCTGGGGCTAGCCCGCTGTTGGGGCTGCCTGACCCTCATATGGCAACGATGACTCATTCTCAGCCTCGGCCCAGATCGCCAACCTCTTGTGGTAGTCTTGATTCACGTCTGTATCTTTGGCACTTTTCTTAAGCCCTAGCAAACATCCAATTTGTATGGGGCTCTGTTCTTTCTTGTCCTTTAAACCTGCTTCACTTTTTCTCCTGACCACAGGCTTAGAGACATCTGTACTGAATGTGATGAGTGTGTGGTGGGTAATAAATGCCCCAAAGTGTTATCGCTTTCTAATGGACAAGGGCAGGTGCAATTACCAGGGATTTCTTAGGTGAGAGATCAGAAGTTCTCGGGCTGAGCCTGATTCTAGGGTCTGATATGAATCTGTGCTTCCCCTTGTATAAAGGTAAGAAAATTCCACTGTCAGGGCTCTGAAATGAGACCCTTCTAACTTCATTTACTGATCTCTGTCTTTGGTTTGCAGGGCTCTGTGGAGCTGCTCTGAGGTACTTCTTTCTGCTAAAGGGAGAATTTCATTTACTGGCTATGCCTACAGGCAAAGTGAAAATTTCTATCAAATCTCTGAGTCTTTTGTCCAAATTGAGCCATAAATACAGAAATAGAACTTTTGCATGAAATTACTTTCAGGTAGTTAAATAGACTCTAATAACAAAACTAATGAACTGAGGGAAGATAGGTTTTGTTATGCTATGAAAAATTGCAAATTTATTCTTATAAGTCATTGCTTTAGAAGAAAGTCCTACCTAAATTTTTCCTGTCCTATTTCTTTTTTATTCTTTGAGTAAACAGTAGGGTATTCTCTGTATTTCTGAGTTATTTCCTTCCCAGCCACCTGGTCATAATCCAAAGGGAAAGACAAATTAGATTGATTCTGTGAGTGCTACTTCATCGCCATTCACCTGTGGCTCACAATGCTCTGTTCTCCCCCAAATAAAGAAGGCACATACTGGAAACTTTTCACAAAGAAAAATCAGTATTTATCTCTAGCATTGAAATTTCCTAGGAAAAAAATAGCAACAAATCAAGTATAGAAGAACCTCAATTTTCAGTAATTCCAGTCTGTGTATTTCTGAAGATTTCTCCCTTTCAGAAACAGTTGTGTTGTCTCATTCAGCTCGGTTGACAGACGGTGTAATTGAAGGAAGGTGCTGTGAGCGTTCAGTGAGAAGTCGGTTCTCTTACGTGGTCTTTTCGGTGGTGACCGAGGTTTTGCATACATCCCCTCACTCCTCTTGCCACATTTCTCCAGCTGTAAAATGGGCAGAATAGCTGTGCTGGCTGTCATTACAGAGCTGCTGTGAACACAAGTGCTGTAACAGTTGGGAAAGAACTGTGACTTCTTTAAAGGAATACCATATTGTATCAGGCCAGAACCCCAACATGACCACACAGGATTTGTTATTAAATGTCCCCTGCCCACTCCATCACTTTCATTCTTCTCTTTGTCAAGGGGATGTCAAAACTGGAGTCTCCTCTCTCCTCCCTCTTCCCAGGAGCAGCCATTGGCTGCAAATTGGGAGAGATGTTGAGAGCAAAAGATATTGGAGTAAGCAGATGGATCAGTCGACAGCCTCTCG
>PVIY010004057.1:44820-82044 GCA_004026745.1 Myrmecophaga tridactyla | reverse complement strand
GAATAATTCTTCTAAAATAGCCCTCCTTACTCCCTGGGACTAGCAGCCCTCCTTGCCTTCGGCTCCTGCTGCCTCTCTTTGTCCTTGGATGGATACAGCTTACGCTTCCCAGTCCCAGCCTCAATTTTCATTTTCCTGTTTTTGCCCTCATTCCTTGGGCTGCCCATACCTTAAGAATGGACAGAAAAACTAAAAGCTGTTTCAAATCCTCTCCTTTGCAGCTAACAGCACAAGGTTTGTTCTGTCCTTAAGGCGGCACAGACCCATTATGAGAATTTTTCATTTCCTCTCCCTTCCTCAGTACAGACCATCCTCTGGCACGTCCTGCCTAACAGAATTCTGGTCGGGCAGGACAAAATGGCACAGTCAGCTTCGGCTCACTCACTCACCAGGGCTGTTGAAATGCTGATTCGAAAGATGAGGAGAAACTAAACCGCACACCCTTTGGATATCTACCCTTTCAGATCTTTTGAGTAACATTTAGAAAGTTTTTTTTGTTTTTCAAATGTGTTGCCAATAGCCAACAGACCTACAAGAGTTGGTGCTTTTTGGAAGAATACCCACCAGGCTCCCCACACTCAGTTCTTTGCCAAGTTCAAACAAAGAGCTGCAGATAAGGCTTTGCCCTTAATCAGAGTAGCATTGAGTTTTGTTGCAAATACATTCTTGTGCATTATAATGATGAAAAAAGGTACATCGATATATGGATAGAAGTTTGTGTTTGTTTTAAGGCATGTGACAGTTTCTGTAGAGCCATCTATTCTTCAGCCTTGACCTGCATCTTGCAGATGGCTCATATTTGCGAGAGGGCTGAGATTTCCGTCCTAGGGACCTTTCTGTCCTAGGGGTCATTTCAGTGCCCAAGGAGCCGCTTCCAAAGCCTCGTGATCACTGTTGAACCGCGTGTGCCGCTTTACCTCATTGGGTGTCAGGCATCTTATGTGTAAATATGATAAGCATGAAGTGGTAATGACATTTTAGTCATTTTTCTACTACTAGGTGTAACTTTTACATCCAGGCAACTACTGGGACTTGAACAGAGGTCTGTGTGGTCTTTGGAAGTCAGAAGTGTGGGAAGTACAAGGGAGAAGAATGCTAAACTTCACAGGCCCTGCTGGCGCGTCTGCTGAGTGATTAGCCGGTCCTCTTAGTGAGGATTACACAGCTGTGAATTTACATGCACCCACCTAGGGGCTTAATGCGTTCATCCAATAAACTGCACAGTAAAGGTTCAAATAATAGAGCAGAAAATTTTCAGAGGACTTGTTACAATCTATCAACTCAATAACTTATAATTTTAGAAAAATCCCTGAATACAAATTTACACAGTTTTTAGTTGTTTTACAACTTATCAGGCTATGAATATAAGTTTTAAAAGTCCCTGAATATATTTAATTGTAGCCTAGGTTTTTCTAAAGTACTAAAATGTGCTTCAATATGCTAAACCATAGCAGCTCAAGGTAAAAAGAATTTTAGGGAATTCCATACAACTTGCCAATGAAACCATAAGCACATTCGGTGTGAGGTCTGCTTTGTGCATAAGTGATGTGCACCGGGCCAGGCTTGATCGAAATTTAGACTTTGTATTCGTTCTCTCACCTTGTCTCCCTAGGTAGGCAATTGCAGTAAGGAGGAAAAAGAGGAAAATGTGCATGACTTAAGTTAGAGCTGGGTTCGAATTGCATTTCCTCTACTTACTGTGAAGCCTTAGTCAAGCCATTTTGCTTCTTTGAACTGTCTCTTACATGACAATATCCTATCTTAGAGGGTTGGCATAAGGAATGGCAAAGAGCAAGGCAGATTAGATGCTTGTTGAATTTCAACCAAATGCAAGAACTGATGCTGAGAGTCAACAGGATGCCTCCCCATTCCCACTCCCAAATACACACACAAACACATACACACTCCTACCCCTCACTCTCCTTCAGAGGGACCAACGGTTAGGTGTACTTACTTCCATCTCTTTCTTTAAATTCCAACCCATCCTTAGTAGGCATAACTACCACCTTCTACCTACCCCCTAAAAATATAAGAAACGGTTAGAATCTGGGTAGGTTGTTTGTAAAGCATTTCCAACCCCTGATCTAATATGTCATTATTATTTGTAGAGCACTATTCTGTCTTCATTCACATTTCCCTTTGTACCCTCTTCTACAGCCTCCCCAGAAAAGACCCGATTGAATGCTTTCATCTCTGCTTTCTAATGCCCAAATTTAAAACTTACTGATCCTGTAGAATTGAACTCCAGCTGGGGGGAAGTCACTCTGGGTGATACTGGGAACGTAAAGATGAGACACAGGCCCTCCTTCACGGCACTCAGCAGCTTACAGATTTGAAAATAAGTTCTTTGCCTGAAGCGTAACTGACCTATGTGAATAAATCCTAGGCTCAGGCCTGGCAACCCCTGCCTAAGTCTTTCTCTCAGTATGTGCTGCCTGCCCCCCGGCACATCTCCACCCACACAGCTCTCCTCTACACTCGACCTTCTGGCCGAACTTCATTATGGTCTCATTTATTCCGTTTTTATGGATGAATGTTTCTTATCATGCCTGAGAGTTTATTGAATCAATTCCTCCTTAGTGCAGTTCACTAGAGCCCTCTCTAATGCTACCCGAGGGCTCTGTGCCATCTGGGCTGTGTTATAGCGGATGGTGTCATGGGAAGCTCTTCTGGTACCTGAATGGACTTCATCATAATTCTCATGTCACTGTGTCAGAGCTGGAGAAGCTGGCTGGAAGGTTGCCAACTTTCACCCACCGAGCTAAGCATAATTTTGCATTTCTCTAACCCATCCAGGGATGACATGGTCCCAGTGAATGGTTTATTTTGGAATACTTAGCACCAAATTCAAACATGATTCTGGATAAACTATGACCTAGAAGCAGAAGTTCCTTCTCTGGTGAAAATGTCTTAAGTTACATGGTTTTTATAATAATCATTGTCCATACAGGATAAATATTGACTATACTACACAACCATACAGGCTCATTGTCGTACAGATTATTAAGTAAAAACATTAAATATTATCCTTAAATGTGCACACACACACATCCTTTCAATGTCAGGGTACTGTTCTCTGGGGGGGATATGGTCTTAGAACAATTGGGTATCTTTAATTTTGATTTCATATTTAGCATAATTTTAATAAGATTCCAAATAATTGTTTGAGTGAAGAGACGAGAAAATGGACCTATAAGAAGAGTTGCTTTGAAATCTATTGTGGAAGATGTATGTTGCTGAAATGATAATACAAGCAATAATATAAGCAAAAGCATAAAAAATTAATTAAAAAGCAACAGAACCAATTAAGTACAGATCCTGGAATGTGGCCTACTTTTTTTTAAGAAAAGTTCTTGAATCTTCTGATCCCTGCAAATGTTAGCATTTATTTTACTCTAAAACGTCAATTAGAGCTATGGCAGAGTCAGAAGCCAGGTCCGTTTTGACAGCACAAAATAGTCTCTCCTTAGTTATCAATATCTTTAAAATTAGTTTAAAAAAATTAGCCTTTTCCCCAGGAGATAAATTTCCATCAGTGGTGATTGAGATTCCCAGTAAGGTTAGAGGGAATGATTCCATTAAAACTAAGCCATGATTCCCCCTGAGTAGCTCTGTAAATGTAATCCCACTTACAGATGGAATCTGTTAGAAATGCAAACTCCCAGCCCCACCCAAGACCTGAATCAGGAAGTGTGAGCGGGACCCAGCATTCTGTATTTCTCCAATCAGTAATGTTTGAGAACCGCTGTTCTTGAGTGAGAAAACACAAGCTTTCCCGTGTGCTTAGGTGAAATCGTTTCCTGGAAACCTACTTACCTAAACAAAAAATGTGGCTAGGCGTCCATATTAGGTGGCCCACTTGCTTCATAAAAGTTTACAAAGTAAAGAAAGAACCTGTGCTTTTTCCCTGCATGTGATGAAAGCACCATCACTAACTGGGAGTATGCATCAAAGGCAGGATGGAGTGATGTCTGATACTTGAGCTAATATGGGATCCTGAAGATGAGCGAACCAAAGCTCCTCCACCAGGGGAAAAATACATGTTTCTCCATCAGCCAGATGCCTAGTTACCACCAATATACCTTGTTCTGTGGCTGAAACAGAAGAGTTTGCATCATTTTGTGCCCTAGAGTAGAGTCCTTCCCAAGAGCTCTGAAGCAAAGCTGTCCTTGGTTCTTTCCTTGAATTCAAGTGTTTTGCATCTACGCTTTCCTAGGTAAGGAGAGTGCCTTACTCCTCAGCATTTAATACATATTTATTTGTTGGGTAACTGATTCATTATCCTCCACTTCAAGTCACATGGCTGCTATTCATACCAAGTAGCAGTTGAGAGTAATTTGCACGATCCTGCAGAAGATTCATTGAGCAAGTAGCCAACACGTTTTACAATGCTGTCCTGGAAAAATGCTGGGCTCTAAAAGGATGAGCTGCCTCTGGTACATACATTATCTCATTTAATCCTCTAACTTCTCTGAGGTGTAGGCACTATTATTGTCTTCATTTTACAGAGGAGGAACTTGAGATGCAGAGATGCTCAGTCACTTGACCCAAGATGCCACTCACTGTGCCCACCTGCTTACTCTGCCAGGTGTGCCCTTCCCTGCCAGTGGTGCCTTGCTGCTGTTTACTCCCCTTCCCTGTGTCCATTGATCGGCACCTTCGTGAAGCTTTTCCTGCCCTCTTGCTCCCCAAATGGAAATGCCCCCTCTTTGGCCTTCATTGGACGTACAGAAGTCTTTTGTGACGCTTGATAATCTCTAAGTCCCTTAAAGGAGAGCAGCTAGCTCTTTATAACCCAGCGCCCTGCATGGTCCCTGGCTTAGACAAAGGGTCTTAACAGCTGCTGGATGAATGCAAGCATGCATGCCTAGATGGAGGCTTCCTGATTCCTAACTTAGATGGTCATCCACTGATCAGTTTGGGATGTGGCCAGGAGTCTGTCCAGTGTGTGCCCCCAGGGCAGGTTTCTTCTAGACTGAGGTTTCTAAGTCCAAACAAGATGAACTGTGCACAGTTTTCCCACAAGGGGAGAAGCAGCTCAGGCTGTTTGGAAATCAAAAGAGGGTAGTTTGCAAGTTCACCTGGAAGGCAAGATAAATAGCACTGTGGAGGGCGGCTGCCGTGGCTCAGCAGGCAGAGCTCCGACCTGCCGTGCTGGAGGTCTGGAGTTCGATCCCTGGTGCCTCCTGCCCATATGCAAATTAAAAAAAAAGAAAAAAGAAAAAAGGAAATAGCGCTGTGGAAGCCAGAGTGCAGGAACAAAGCTCCATCATGGGAACACCAGGTAGTAGTGACAGGGGAGTGGTGGTGTCCATTCTGCAGGGCCATATGATAAAGCCTCTCTCTGAATGCTCATCTTTGAGGAGAGCTGATTACATAGGGCATGAAAGGTCCTGTTGAAGGTATTTGCAGGACTGAAAAGTTAGCTTCTATCGTTTTGCAAGCTGCAGTTGCAGACCATCTTGGTGCATGATAAATGCTTCTGACATTTCCTTCAGATACAGTGTGCTAGGAAGGCTTTTAAATTCCCAAATGCAGAAGCCCGCCTATCGATCAGGTGCCTTTCATTAAAAGTTGCCAGAACCCCTCAGTCCCAGAGGAGCGGTCACCTCCAGAGCCACCTTAACATCCCCAGTCCCCCGCCTCGGGGCAGAGAGGATCCCCGTTGTTGGGTCATGGGTGTGTACCTTGATTTGTTGTTTGTTTGTTTGTTTTTAATCCTTACCACATGTACGCTGGAGAACATCATTAGGTAAATTTCACATTTACTTGGTCCTTCTCTCCCTAACTTCCATCTCAATCGACATATACACATTTTAAGAAGAAAATAAAGGAAAAGCACATCTTCCAAATAATCCTCCGTATTAGAATTTAGCATTCTGCTTGGAATGGGTGTCCCTGCAGCTTGCAAGTCTTCTCTGCCACGGAGGGGAGGGTGAGGAATTAGAGGGGCCGTTGCTCCCTGGCCTCTAGCTGAAAGTGGCAGGAGCGTCTCATTAGGCTTTGTTTCTCAACCCCCAGTTGGTCTTCATTCATCTCCTCTTATCCCAGAGTCCTTCTCCTCCCCCAGACCTTGCAGATTTATTAGATCCCCTCCAGCATCAAGAAGAGGCAGCATCAAGCTTGGGGCTCATTGAAGCTAAGCCTAGAATTAAAGTTACTTTAATTCCAAGCCCTCCAAAAAAATCCTTGAAAATAAAGGAACTCTTAAATGGAAATACGAGATCTGATTGTGGCTCCAACTCTTTTACCCTCCTCCCTGTCTCTGTCCCCTTGACAGCCCTGGTTGGGGGCTTTGTGCATAGTGTGTGTCCAATATATATTTAATGGAACTGCGCCGTAGCAATCACAAAGTAAGGAGGCTTTTTAAGGAACTGACAGGGAAGGAATTGGAGTCCCTGTAGCTAGTGTGGCAGTTATTGAACTTTCTTACTCTTCTTTCCTTACTGGTTGAATGAGACTGAAAATCTCTGAGATTTACCAAGGGTCCAGGAATTTGGACCGAGATAATGGCATAATTTCTTCCTTCCTCCTACCTCCACCCTCTTCTCCTCTCTTTTAGTGTGGGGGAGGTCATGGGAATGTAGTGAGTTCACTGTAGTTATCTGCTGAGTATGTCAGGCTTTGATGAAAGTTAAATTTACCTGCCATCCTACATTTTAGGTAAGACTGTTCCAAATTTCAGCCTCCTGACCCAAAAGATCCCTCAGCTGCTTTTTCTCACCTGGATGGTTCCCTCCGCGTCTCACTGTCCATCTTGTCTCTTTCCTGTAGCTAAGGCATCAGGGTTCCAGGCTGCAGAAGCAGCCCGATCTTGGAATGTAGACAACCTCGGCTTTTTGGGCCAGAGGTCTCCTAACCCAGCCTCCCCCGCAGTCCCGAGAATATGTCTTCCTTCCCCCACCCCCTACCAGGCTTGCACAGAGTCTCGTAGACCTGAAAGGGTCTTAGTGAGGACCTGAATAGCCCCACTCTGGCCGAGGAAGCCCTGTGTGCCCAGACTTGTGCTATCTCCCTAGAGTCTGTTAATGTTTCATCTGTACTTGGTACTTCCAGGAACTAAATTACCATCTGGTGGGAGATGTGCACACTTAATTGGGAGCCCACACAGCGTTCCTAAAAGGCAATTAAAAATCAAAATGGGCTTAAATGAAGAATACCAGAAAGATATATACCTATTAATTAAGTGAACCATGGTTGCTGCCTTTGTTTTAGATAACTAGGTTGTTTATTTGGTGCTTTACCAAATTCCGTGGGGAGCTGTCGATAATATTTTTAGATAGACACCTGCCTGGGTTGTTTGACTTACTCTCAGAGTTCTGGGTTTTATTTATCTAGGTCAAAGAACAGAAACAGTGGGATACTGAAGCACAGCTGGGGCTAAAGAGAGCCTGGCAATGTAGTACAGAAGACACTAAATAAAAGGTCATGTTAGCAAGCTGAAGTTTTCATATTTATAATAAAGTGGGCTACAAAAAAGAAATACAACTTCCCCTCAGCCCTGTTATTTTCCAAGCCAAACAGCATGTCTTTGATGACAGACAAGGCTGCATCAGCAGATGCAGCATTTCTTGAGTGTTTGCTGTTTAACGACAGATCTGTTACTTAACTCTTCAATTGGCTATAGCACATGAGTGAGCTTGAACGGTAAATCAGCCCTTTATTAACAAGTGCCAAACTCGGAGTACATCTATAAGAATTCTAATTGTAAGGAGTGCCCACTGCTGCTTTTCTCAAAAAAATAGAGTTAGTGTTTCTAATTTCTAACCACAACAGTTTCCCTATGTAATATTGAGAAAAATCTGCAATTGTCCCATGCCCAGTATGTGCCAAAACTCAGGCGAGGCGGTGGGGTGTGGGTAGGGGTAGAAGTCCTAAGACTTAAGCTTAACCTTGCAGTTGTCAAAATTGGGTGATCTTGAATAAGCCTCTCACCTGCCTCCGTTCTGTATGATGTACTGGGATGGTCTTTTCTGTTCTTAGGTATCTGGTATGGACGTAAAGCAATTAAGAATCTAGTAACTCTAGGTCTCCTGAATTCCTAGGTCAAAGATGATTAGAGAGAGACAGTTGGGGAAACAGTGACTTTTGGTACCTGAGGAAATGGGCTCTTATAGCCTCCTCTTGGATGTGGGTTTAATGCAATAGTACTTACTACTTACTGAAGACATACTTTGTGCCAAATGCTTAGCATGATTATTTGTTCAGTAATTACCCCAGTCCTTCAAGATGGGGTTGTTAACCCCATTTTGCTGATGAGGAAACTATGTTAAAATAACTTGTTTATGGTTACTCAGCTCAGCTGCGACTTGAACCCAGATCTGTCTGCCTCTGTGGGTCAAGTTCTTCCCAGTAGACCCAGCAGCCTCCGTAATTTAATAACGATTATAGTCATAACCAAAATACATTGAGCAATGTTTTAGTTTCTTTGGCTGCTCAAGCAAATACGATGGAATGGGTTGGGGTTAAACAATGGGAATTTATTTGCTCAATTTTGAAGCTCAAGCAATCCAAATCAAGGTGCTGTCCACCGGCATTCTGGGGCTGGCTCCTTTGTCACATGGCAAGGCACATGGTAACCTTTTCTGGCCTCTCCCTTCTCTTTCGGGGTTCCTTTGAATTTCAGCTTCTGCTTTTCCTGGCGTGCTCTATCTGTCCCCCTCCCTCCCTCCCTCTCCCTCTCATTGTATGTATGTGTGTGTATATGTAATCTTTCTGTTTATGAAGGACTCCACTGATAGGATTAAGAGCCTTGACTGGGCTCGTCCACCCTTAACCACAGTAACCTCTACAAAAGGTCTTACTTACAGCCAGGTCACACCCACAGTAATGGATCCGATTTAAGAACATGTTTTCCTGGGCACATGCAGCTCCAACCCCCCATAAGCACTCACTGTGTTATCTGGGCTTTTGCATGCCTAAGCTCTTTTAATTATCATGACAACCCTGTTAGATACTACTTCTATGACCAGTTTATAAATAGTCCAGCCAGAATTCAAACCCAGACAGCCTGTCCCCAGAATCTGCACTCCCCAGCTCCAGGCTATACTCCACCTAAGTCATAGGACATCCTCACCGTGAACATCGTGACACTGGAGAATCACGTATTCTGCATCTCCTCACTCCCGAGAATGCCTGTGCCTATGGATATATCTTTCACCCAGTTCCTCTATTTAAAATAAGTTCCCTGATACAGCGAGCTAAGAGATGGGGTGTCTTTTAAATGGCTACTCTCAGAGTCCCAATCATTTCTGACAGAACAGCCCCTGAAATGTGCCTGTCTTCATCTCCATGGCCATGGCCAGCTCTTCCCCAGCCTACTAATTGGTCTTTCTGCAAGAGTGCAGCTCTTTCCCAAGCGTGCTCCCAAAGGCTGCCCAGCCATCAGCAGTGCCTCACAGGGAAGGGTTTTTTCCTTGTTTTCATGCTCCCTCCCTCCAGTGCTGCGCTTCCTTCCTGGGCTTTCCCAGTGACAGATGCACTTTGATGAAGAGCTTCAGGGAATTGTGCTGTCCCTCCACTCCCCGAAGCTCTTCTTTATTGAGTGCATCTCATTACCGGGCTCCATTTTCTGGTCTTGCACATGCTTTCTCATATTTAGCTTTACTGTGCTACCACTTGTCACCTTTCCCAGCCTGGCTTTTAATAATGTAAAATCTTCCCTCTCTGGTGGCATCACTGCTCGTTATCTGTTCTCTGGCACCACACGAGCTCACCCGCTGATACCACTGAGAAGTCATACCCAGCTGGAACAAGAAACCCTGATGAGTTTGGAAGAAGGTTCAGAGCTCCTCTGGCTCCCACCAGGATTTCGCACTCGGAAGGGCGTGTCAGGGGCCAAAGTTGTTTCACCTTTGCTGGGCAGTTGTCTTTTGGCACGTCACTTAAGTACTCTGAACCTCAATTTCCTTAAGCTCAAAGTAGGGGGTATGGTATTAATAATTATAATCCTATGTCCTTAACGAAGCTGTTGTAGGGAACCAAATTAAAATAATGTGATGTGAAAGTCTTTTGTAAGATTTATAAATCTTGTGAGGAAATTATGGCAGTAGTGCCGTCGGTTGACTGATTCACTGAGTGATGAATCTTGTCAACTCAAAGACACAGCCCCAAAATCAGTCCAGAGGGCACCTCTGCTTCCTGCCTTCTGCCCTCCCCGTCCCCAAACTCAGCACTGGCTCAGATGGCTCTGGACTTTCTCCAAGGTGGTTATAGCCCCATTAGCTTCGATTATGTCATGTATGTGGTGTTTTTATGCAAAGAAATTCAATCCAATTTAGTTTTGATCTGTGACTCACAATTGAACTGTGCTTGCAATCTCTGGAGTCCTTTCATGTACTGATCTGTGATGCTGGAATGGTAAGTATGGTTTGATGGGGCAATGACCTTGTAAGATATGTTTAAAATCTCCCTTTCTAAATTCAGAGCGTAAAACCTGCTTGATGCTTCCAGGTATTTCCTGGTTCTGGAGTTATCTGAGGCCTCCAAGATCATTACTGGCTTATGATTCCTGTGGTCTCTTAAAAAACTGAAATCTTCCAGTCGCATGAAACTATTGCAGTCTTTCCTCAGAAAAAGTAATTTCAGATCATTTATGGAAACTATATTAGAAAGGCACTTACCCATCCTCCTTTTATAATACCTGGCTTTAATTTACTTCTTTATGGAACCTCTTTGCCTATCTCTCCTATCAGTTTTTAAGCTGGCACATAGGGCAAATAAAAAGGAAAAAGGAAAGTGATATTTATGGAGTTAATGGTACTGGTGGTGGGTTAGCAAGAGGAAAGGGCTCTTTAAATAATGGCTGGAATTGCATCTCTAATGCTTGTGGTGTGTTTTAGAAACCAGCACTTCATTAAACTCTTTTATGATAGATTTGTCAGAATGTCCCAGCATAGAAGAATATGGAATTTCTTGGTAGATCAGAAAAGCTAGTGTGTTGAGAAGCATATGCTGTTTTAAGTTTCCCATCTCTCCAATCATGGTTGGGGCATTTTTCTGAAGTGACAAGTGTACTATAAGCAGACAACGTGAGCATTTTCATCATGTTGCCTGATTAACACAGGAAAGAAAAGAGTAAAATAAGAGAAATACCACATTTAGCTTTTAGAAGCTCAGATCAAATTTTGCCTGGATTGCTTACCTTCCCACAAAACATAAGCGGGCTGCGTATTCTTCATTTAATTTTGGGGGGGGGGGTAGGGAAAGGGGAAGGATGATTTGTTCTTAGTCTCTTTTGTCTCTATGTATAAATGTGTTCATTAAATAATGTTCTGCTGTAATTTTTAAAATTAAGCCTAGGAAAGGGCCTTCCAAAGTCATTAAGTTGATATACAAGCCTGCTTTATACTAGTTGATTCAAAGAATATGAATTCTTCCATTTTATAATAGACTTTATTTTTTAGAGCAGGTTTAGGTTTCCAGAGAAATAGTACAGAAAGTACAGAGTTCCTATACACCTCTTCTCCACGCTCATGCAGTTTCCCCTATTATTGTCTTATATTAGTGTGGTACATTCATTACAATTAATTAGCCAATATTGAATTTCTTCCATTTTTCTTGGATAACCACACTGTATACCTATATGCTGCCTTATGCATCTTGACCTCTTGGTTCTTCACTCTGTTCTTCCAGGGAGCTAAAACCTGGTAGACTCGTTTTAGGGATGAAGAAACCAAGACCCAGGGAGGTGAAATGATCTCCTTAGGCTCCATGGCCACTCAGGAGGTGACGCTTGGTTAGAACCCAGCCTCCTGCATCCTTGTTCCCTGTGGGGCTCACCACACGTGGTGCTGAAGGGAAATACATGCATTTAGATACAGTTGCCCCTTTTGGTCATCCCTCTAAGCTCTTCTCCCAAGGGTGGGAATGCACAGTATGTGGATTTCCTGGTATGTGGAAACCAGGACCCAGTTTGTGTGAGAACAGCATAGTCCTTCTCTCCCCTTCCCCAATAGCTCTCATCAGGCAGGACCAGGTAAGATCAACTCAGTTTTTCACCCACTGTTGAAAACTTTCTCATCTGAGACTTGAGAAAGTTACCTGCATGAGACAGGATGGACGATATGTCTGCAGATTACTTTTCCCCATCAGAATTCCTGTCCTCACCTTCACTATCCCTGGCCTCAGTAGGAGGGAAACAAGATTGGGGTCCAGAGTTGCTTTAAGAAATGATGGCCCTGCAGTCTGGCCATGCTGTCTCATTAGATTGCTGCTTTGGTTTTAGAATTCCTTCCAGCAGTCTCTCTTGCTTTATTTTTTCCACCATTCTTCCTGTTGGTGGTTTTTTATTATCCCACCTTATTTATGGCTGGTTTAGCTTGGAGAAATACTTCCAGACATGTTTCTTAAATTTAGGGATAGATGTGGAAGGATTAAAGATAATACTCATGAAACTAAGATTGAGATAAATTTTATTCCAAATCATTTTTATGGTTCGATTGATCCATCTGCACCATGACTAGGCTCATTCCATCAGCGAGAGGAGCTAAAATATGGAAATGTAAAGGAATCAAAAGATCTTAGTGGTTAAATCTGTAGCCTGTGACCACTGAGCACGGCAGACTCACTTTTACTGACCACTTACTATGGCCGAGACACAGGTGAGGGCCCAGTTCTTTACCTGTCTGTATAGAGCCTTCAGAACGAGCGTCCACAAAAAGCTCATGAGTGAGAGTGATTGTCAAAGTTCTGTTTCCACCACCGCCTTATCATCGTCTATAGTCTTTTTCTGATTAGCGAGGGAACCTTTGAATGGTCACACAGGCCCAGTGCCCTCCTGAGCTTTAGAACCTAGAGAAAATCTCCAGCTGGAGAAGAGCCTGTGGAGGCTTCTCCACCCAGAGCAGAGAAGAGCCTCCACGGGTCTGCTCCCATTTGGCTGTGCTCTGTGAGTAGGGACAGACCGGAATCACACCTAGCAGGAACTGCGAGTGGGTATGAGCCCACTTCTTTTACCTCCAGCAAGGCCTTTACTTTGATGGGAGTGTTCTCTGTTCTCCCTGAGTGTCTCGCATCTCCTTTCTCCCTCAGCTTCATGATGCAGACCAGAAGGAGGTGCAGAAATGATTAATAAACAGGGCAAAAACACAAATGCTGCCCAGAGGAATGGGTCCCACCCATCCACTGAGTAGATAAATGAGGCCAGAGTGGGATCCCAACCAGGGGGCACTTTGGTGCAGGAAGTGGTCATCTCCTTTCAGTTGAGTTGGGGCTGCAGGTCCCCCTTCCTTCTGCTCTCTTCAGCATTCCAGATCCCATTCCCACCTGTCTGCCAGGAATGACATAGTGACTGCTTTACCCTGAGAGGTCTGGAGAGGGCTGGGTACATAAGCCTTCTGAAGCCCTCTGCTGAGAGCAGCAGGCAGGAGAGGGGCAGAAGTCATGCTGAGGGCCCGAATGCTGCTTGTAACAAAAGCGAGAACTTCTGGCAGAAGTCTGAGGGACTTTCTTGATCAGAAGTGGTATCTCCTAAACACTTTAATTACAGGGGATTTAGCAGGAAGTGGATTGCTGGACTAAAGGAATAATGACACAAAGGAAGTGAAGCAGAAAAAACCAATTTCCTTCCTTTCAGGAGGGGAAAAAAAAAAAGAAACTCCAATTTATTTAAATGAATTGCAAAGAAAAGAATGGAGTGTGGCATCCCGCCACCCCCAACCCCCAGCCTCAAGTTCAGTGGGTTTTTAAAGAGCTGCAGGTCTCCTTGGCCAGACCAGCGGCCGAGATCTTCAGCCTGTCTGCAGAGACTGAGCTGCAGACCTTGGAACTTCATTAAGATGCAGGGGCATTCCTCCTGGACAAATGACTCACTAATTTAGCCCCTTCTTTCCAACTTCTCATTGTAGACCCGTGCCTGGCTTAGCTCATATTTAAATTCAGCACCTCTGGTTACCCAGAAATTGCTTGTGAAATTGTGAAATAGAAATGCAGTGGGCCATGTGACTCCATCAGTTCTGCCTGGCATTGCATCATCCTCGACTTGCTACATTCAGAGGCCTGGCAAGGGAATTGCTTACAGAAAGCCCTGAGGCACCAGACTCCAACCAAAAGTTGCAATTTGAATATGGTCTCTGAGTACACCTGCTGTGTTACTGGGGCAAATCGATAGAAATGAATGCAACTGAAATAAGACTGTAGAAATTCACAGTGAAGAGGAAAATTGCCAGAATGGAATGTAGACAGGCGAGGGAGTTATTGGCACGTATGCAGTGACTGGGATATTTGACAGTGTTTTACTAATGGGAGCCTTGTCGCACCCAGCACTTAAGAACCAGCTCTGCATATAGTCACCCCTGATGGCATCCTATTTGTGATTCCTGGACCCCAAGGGCAAGGTTAGGAGTCCTTAAAGCTTATCATTAACACTGTGAAATAAAATACGGTCAGATATCATGATTAGAGGGAGGCAGGAACAGGAAGGGAGATGGGACTCAGACACCACCCGTGGGCTCCGTGTCCCCTTCAGCACTTCCTGTGTCGCAGCCCTTCCCTGGTGTAGGCATTGTTCTTCCTGGGTACAGGTAAGAAAATGAGACTCTGAGAAGTTGGGCCTGTGAAGAGGCAGCAGATGGCATAATGGAAGAAGTATGAGCTTTCAGAGTTGGACAGAAGTGGGTCAGACCCAGCCTCACCACCCCCAAGTGATTTGGTTAGGGCAGTGGTCGCACATCGGTGAACCTGTGTTCTCATCTGTAAAATGTGCACAAGTGTGCCTCTGCCCTGGACTACATGACGATTAAACGAAATAATGTAGATAACAGCACAGTCTAGGCACAGAATACCCCAGAAAATGGCAGATATGTTATATCACAGTGGGAGAACCAAGAGTTGAACCCAGAGAAGTCTGCCTCACCCCTAGCTTGTGCTCCCTCCCCCAGCATGCTCAGCTTCTAGATCCACACTTGAGTAGTATTCTTAAGTTATGAGAACATGCACAGCTGCTCCACCGGACAGCACATTGTATGCCCGCTGTGCTCTAGGAATAATTCACATTTCAGCTCTGCACACTGCAAATGAGTTCCCATAGCTTAGCAGAAAGGGCTTAGACATGCAGGGAGATGACCCTGCTCCATGATGCATAAAATACATTATTCTCTAACTGTTCCTGTATGTTTGAAATATTTTATTTAAAAATTTACGTCCTTCCCCCACCAAAAACCAAAAAATTGCATGGTCGAGATTTCATCAGACATGACAAGTGATTAAAGAGGGTAGCGAAGAAAGAAGTTTCAAAAGAATCCTGTACATAACCTTCAGAACCTAGTGACTTCTATTACTGAAATAATAGAAGCCCCTGCATCTGTCTGCCCTGGTACTCTTTGTATTACAAGTATCTTTGCATCCCCAGTGCCTGGCCCAGGGCCTGCAGTAGAGTAGGTGCTCCACTGACATATTTTGAACTGAACTAGCAACATGGTAGCAAAGAGCTTCTACAAGAGCAAAGGATATCCATTTCCAGAAGATTTTGCCACAGACTAGTGGGTGTGATTTTAGCTTGATTTGCGCTTGCCTTAGAACTCCAGGGAAAGCAGTCCATTTCCTTAAGTACTGTGCTCAGTCGGGGGACTGACACCGATTGGTTGTCAGCATAGAGAAGCTGATGCTAAATGACTCAGAAGGTGGGTTAAAAGTGCCGGGCTTCCGTTCCCCACAGAGACGCATTTTCATTCCCTGAAATGACAACTTCTCCATGCTCGCTTAATGGGATCCCAAATAACATGTTTTAAACAAATCTTTTATCATGGTTGCCTCTTGTAACACATTTCAAATGCTGACCAATAAAAACAGGCCATTTCATGGTACTCTAATGAAGACTCTAATAACTGGGGATTTTTGTCTCCAAGAGTCTTGATAAGCACAGGCAAGGAGTAAATTACGGAGCTAACTCTTATGTGCATGGTTTATTGATCTGTGAGCTTCAAGGGAGCTGCACCAGCCCCTATAGCTCAGCAGTCCTGATTACCTTTTCATCTATGAAATTGGGCCACTGGACACGGTTAATTTTCAATTTATATTAATAGGAAAACAAAGAACGTGCTGTACCATCTCTGTGTTAAAGTAATGGACATAGCAAAAAACTCTACCTGGTAATTATAAATATTTATTTTCTCATGTCCCATCTAGGTTTATGCTGCTAATTCATTGTGCATTTTGCCATAATTTATCATGAGAAAGCTCAATGCTTCCATGCTTTTGTCTCCAGAATTTATGTGTATACTCTATCAGAAAGTATCTAGCTACCTTGATTCATGGTGTTTCTGTCTTTGTTTCTTAACAGGTGAAAGTCATGCTTCGCATTTGCTCTACATTGGCTCGTGATACCTCAGAATCCAGCTCTTTCTTAAAGGTGGACCCACGGAAGAAGCAAATCACCTTGTATGACCCACTGACCTGTGGAGGTCAAAATGCCTTCCAAAAGCGAGGCAACCAGGTTCCTCCGAAGATGTTTGCCTTTGATGCAGTTTTTCCACAAGATGCTTCCCAGGTGGGTGTAAAACCCCCCTCAGGCTTAGGCAATTTTGGTTAAAGCAGCTTTGATTCATTCACGAGTCCCTGTGAGCTGGGAGGGTGTCTTTTGGGGAACTCTGATGAATCAGTCCTTCTACATATACAACGGTTAGGAGCCAATTTGAGCTCGGTTGAAAAGTTCAGTCCTCTTGAATTGCTGGTGTCATATCCTGGGCAGGATCAGTTGTGCTGGGATTTTATAAACCACGTCCTTGGGGAGCAGGGAGTGTGAGCCAGTGAGTGGCTGGTACACAGAAGCAGGAAGATAGAAGGCAGGATCGGAAATCACGGGAGCAGCTGCATCGAGGCGCTGGTGACAGGCCCATTAGTGAATGGACCCCACTCCTGCCAGGTCATCTGAGTGTTGTGTGTAAGGAGGGAAACAAAAATTCCACGGAGCTGGATTAGAGTCAGGCAGGGTCTTAGGGCCCTTAATAAGGACACTGGGGTTTAGGGCACATCTCTAGTCCTAGTGAGGAACTGGAATGCTAGATAGGGAAACTGAGGCTGGAATGCAATTCTGTGGCCTGGGGGGGCGGGAAGAGGAGAGGCTAGAGGATAGCTGCGGTACCAGCTAAAACGCAGTGGCTCAACCTAATAAGCATTTATTGTTGCTCATCAGTGTGCTGGTCAGTTGAGCAATTATGACCTGAGCTTGTCTCACTTGGGTGTCTGTGATCACCTGTGAGTTGGACGGGCAGCTCTTCTGATCTTGGCTGTACACTCACATGCTTGGGGGGTGGCTGGCTTTACCCTGGTCTAGGATGACCTTGTTTGGGACAACTGGTCTCCTTCCACATTGTCTTTCCTCATCTAGTAGGCTAGTTTGGGCTTGTCCTAATGGCAGGGGCAAGCGTGCCTCTTGAGATTTAGGCTTGCACTTGACACAATATCATGTCAGCTGCGTTCTACCGGACAAAGCAAGTCTTAGGCCCAGACACAAGGATTGGGGAAGAGACTCCATCTCCTATTGGGAGGTGCTGCAAGATTATAAAGGCATGCATACAGGAGGGGTAAAGAATTATGTCCATTTTTGTTAATCTGACTATAATTTGGAGGCTACTTTGGGGGCCTGGGATGCCAAGATTCCCCGAGCAGCCATGGGCAGCCAATTAATTGCAGACCCTACCAGATGGTGCAGCCCAGTCTTCTAGGAGGCATTCGTTCTTGCTGGAGTTGGCGCTGGGAATTTTGATGAACGTAGGGCCTCTGGGTGGAACTAAAGAGCACCTGCTCCTGTGAGGAACTGTGTATGGGAGAGGGGACAGGAGTCTTAGGCTGACTGATTGCAGAAATAAATAAAAGTGTGCAGTGGCCTCCTTTGCCTGCATTTTGACATTAGACAGCTGTATCTTTCTGATAAATTTCCAGTACCTCCCAAGATTTCTACAAAATGGTACTTATTATAGCAGAGCCTGAAGACAACAGGTGCTATGCAGTTGCCAGCTGCAGCTTCTGTTAACTTCCTAAATGTTACATCAGAGTATGGGAAGTAGTGATGTTGACACAGGCTCCTGTTACACCTAAGGCACATTGTGCATGTTAGAGGTGCCATTCATTCAACAGCTGAGCATGTGGTTTGCCCAGAGAGATTTACCTTGAGAAGACGGAGTTACTTTATGAATAAGTTCTGTGGTTTCTTTCTTCATTGCACTCTGTATGTGTGGTACCACCCAGTGGGCTCAGTAATCGATATCTGACACTAGGTCTAATAAATGGCCTACAAACAATCTAATTAACACAGTTAAAACTTGCCAGAAACAAATCTCTGTCAGTTGTAAGAATCCCATAGCAAACCCTAAATTAAAGGGGAACCACTACTGAATTTTAGATTTTTTCTAGAAAAAGGATGCATCTTTATTGTTAGCCTCTATTTGCATTTCGCAATTGATTCCAGTGCTTGACATGCTCAGGAACTGACTTTTTGTACTTTTACTTCTTTCAGAAAGTAAAAAAATTTACATTTCTTTATAAATTTGCAGTTTTCGAGTGGTTTAAAATACCTTACCCCATTTGACTCTTACTGGAATTCTGTGGTATAGGAAAGAGAGATGTCTCTACTATTTTCATGTTACAGAGAAGTAGGAAGCTGAGACTCAAAGATTGAGTCATTTGTTCCGTGTGTTTCTAAGCAGACATCTTCCCTAGATTCTTCGCATTGGTCTCTGTTTGCTTTGTTTGGTGTGGAATCTTTGACCTCCTGCCATCTTATCTATTACTTACTGGCAGTGTGTGCTTGGGCAAGTCACATGACCTCTCTGGGCCTCAGTTTCCTCCTCTGTAAAATTAGGATATGACAGAAATGTACTTCATAGGTTGATAGGTTGTTGTGATTCATCAAGGTGCTTAGAGCAGAGGCAGGACATAGTAAGTGTTCAATTAATGTTAGCGATTACTCCTATTAAGTTATCATTAGTAATATTACTATTTTGCTTATGGGCATGGCCAGTCTCAGGCCCCATGGGTGGGTCCCCTCTGAGCCCCCAAAGCTGGAAAGTGTGCAGAGTGGGCCTCTGCTTCCCAGGCCTTGCCGTTGGTCTGCAGAACAGCAGCCAGCGCGGTGCCTGAAAGGAGTGTGAATTTTGTCTTTTCTCCGTTTCTTTCCTGAAGCTAAGCAGTGATCAGAACATTCCTTGTTACTGGTTGCCCTTATGAGTGATCCTCATTACCTTTCAGTGACCTTGGCAGGCAATAGCTGCCCCTGCTGGGGCCTGTCTCTGCTGGGTGTGGCTTAGGGGAGGAGTGGAAGAGAGAACTCAGACCTGTGGGTGAGCGGAGGCTTCATGCAGGCCTGGCCCTGCCCACGGGGCTTGCGCTTGGCAGAGCTGCCTGTTTTCTCCAGGAAGAAGCAGGAAAGGCAACCCAGGGCCTCCAGAGGGCCATTGGCAGGTCTTAAACAAATGCCAGATGGACAGGTCGACGACCATGCTCTTCCTAGCACAGCGCCAGACCAGAACTCAGGCCATGCCTGTGTCCTCTTCCTCCACGGGCCTCCTCAGAGCCAGCGGTGGCAGTCTGGTCCACACACAACCACAGAGTCCCCAGTGGCTTTCGGATCTGATATCACTTGTTTTATATATGCCTCAAAGTGAGCTCTCGGCCTCACGACTCCCATCTCACTTTACGTCCAAATAAGGCAGGGCTCATTTGGTAATAACTTCTCCCTGCTTTGGGGAAGCAGGCCCTGTTGGCAAATTCTATCAGATTCTCTGCCTCAGTCACAAGGTCTAGGGCCGGGCTTTCATCGCCGCAGTCCTGGGGTGTGAAAAGTCCCGTGGCCTCGTGGCAGCACAGTCCTGCCGTCAGGGGGCCGCCAGCAGAGGCGACCACCAGAACAACGGGCAGTTGTTAGAAGTGTGGTTTTTCAATTTCAGTTTGGGAGAAAAAAAATTTGATTTCCAAATACTCAGGTTCATTGTGCCCCTGAAACCTGGAGCTGAATAACTGCATTATTCACTGAGCGGCCGGTTTTCCGATCCCGGGGCGGGGAGGCACAGTGCTCTGGCTATTGCAGAGTGGCTGTGTTTGCACAGCCTCAAAACACTTCAGTGAGGTTGGGCTCCAAGGCTGAGACAGTGATGAAGGCAACGGGACACGGTGAATACTTCTGTCCTGCTGCTGCTGCAAAATCACAACAAATGCTAACCAGAGAGAGAGAGGTTTCCCAAATCTCCAAATTAGTCTGCAAAATGTACCGAGTCCCTGTTGTTTGCAGAGCACTCCATTGTTAGGTGTTATGGGGAAATACAGAAAGTTGTGACTTCCCTGGTTCCTGTCTAAGGAGTTAATAAGCTGGAGATGGGACCCTACAAAGAGGCCGAAGAACATACATGAAGAGCTACTGACAATTGGCAATTGGTATTATATATGTTGAATATGTCAGTAGAGAAAGAAAGTGAAGGAGGTTTTCAAAAATGGAGGACGTGGAATGAGAAGAAGGAAGGAGCTTGGGGAAGAAAGCAGGTAGACATGACAAACCTGCTTGTTGTAGAACTAGATTGTAGAATGAGACCTGTATCCTGAAATGCCACTTAACTTTTTTTTCCTACAGTAAGCCTGGCCCATTTCATAAGCTGTATGTATGTATTTGTAGAGAAGGGAACAGTTTGCAGAGTGCAAATGGAGCATTTAAATGCCTTGTCCAGTGGGCCAGAATGGCAGCTCAGGAAGGCGACATGAGGCCCATGGAAGCCAGTGGGTTCCTGCTAGTTTATGGGATCAGCAGGTAAAATGTTCCATCATCAGTAGATGGGTGGTTTGCAGTTGATGTGTGTGGTGCTCAGGCTTGCAAGGGGCTGAAAGGACAGAAGGATCCTGCGATCCTCCAGGACTTGGGGGGAGGCTGCCTAATCTGGGGATGTGCCAGCTCCGGGACCCTGAGCCCCAGGAAGGTAGGCTCACCTTTACATAGTTAATGGTGCCTTGGCCCATTTGGTTCATTGACCCTTCGTGTTTCCTTTTGTGTCTGACAGGCGGAAGTGTGTGCCGGCACCGTGGCAGAGGTGATTCAGTCCGTTGTCAACGGGGCAGACGGCTGTGTGTTCTGCTTCGGCCACGCCAAGCTGGGTTAGTAAGAGCTCCACCTGTTCATGCTGCTCGGTGGCTTTGCTATCAGCCCACTCATGCTTCTTTTCTTCAGTTCCAGGGTTCTAAGATGAGAGGAAGGGTTAAATTTCTTTGAAGCACTCAACTGAATAATCATGAGTAGTCATTTTTGCTTTTGAAATATTGGTATCCATTGTAAGTGGATACCATTCATCTAGGAAAGTCCCACAGATATGAACTAAGGTAAAGCGGGCTTGGCTTGGTAAGCCAGGGCCAAGCTCAGAAAGCAAGCAGGAAATGTGCGTTTCCTGAACACAGTCTGTTGGGGAAGCAGATAGCATCCCTTGCCTCCCCAGAAGGGTGATGTTGTTGACTAGAGTTGACATGAAAGCCAGAGGAGCAGCCTCCAAGCAAAGCCCGGAACCACATTAGGACCTGAGCTGGGGAAAGCAAACTTGCAGCCCTCCCAACATCCCAATGCTCCTGTATTGAAGCATCTGTGAAAGGAGGCGGGGAAGCACCCCCAGAAGAGTTTTAATAATTAAATCCCTTCACAGTGCCTTCTTAATCCTGGCATGTGGCCACCAGCTCACCAGATCTTACTTTAGACCTAATGCTTGGTAAGTTAAGTAATTTGGGGAGCTCCAAAAAGTGTCGCTTGGCAGAGATTTGAACAGAGGTCTTGCAAAGGAGAAAGAGGCCAGTTATAGACCAAGATAGAAAACCCGTTTCTGCTCACTAACACAGCTGTCTTCCCCCCACGCCTTCTTTCTCTTCTCACCCTCTGATCAAAGCAGTGATCCAGATTTTAATGGAATTTGCTCGTACTATAAAAATATACAGAGCATTTAACTTGCGAAAGGATATAAAGTGTAAGTGTGTGAATTTAATCTGTAGGGTGGCTATAAAAAGAACCATAAGAGTGATGAAAGGTCCTTCCCTTCCTACCACGCACAAAGCAGTGCAAAAGCTGGGGAGCTGTGATGTTTTGGGATCCTCCTAAACGTAAACTGTGGTCAACTCTTGTCATTTGATTGGTTTCTTGCGTTCTTTTTTTATAGCCATCTAAGCTGGCACCAGGAAATATCTTTGTTGTTGCTGTCAAATCCTTTCTTCTTCTCTCACCTTTCCCCACTTGCCCATGCCCTCCTTCTGCATCCTTTGCATCCGTCTTCGGAGAATGCAAGTCTCAGCACTCACATTGCTTTTCTTTCCTCCCTGGCCCTCCCAGGAAAATCCTACACCATGATTGGAAAGGACGACTCCACGCAGAACCTTGGCATCATCCCCTGTGCCATCTCTTGGCTCTTCAAGCTGATAAATGAACGGAAAGAAAAGACCGGAGCCCGTTTCTCAGTCCGGATCTCGGCTGTGGAAGTGTGGGGGAAGGAGGAGAACCTGCGGGACCTGCTGTCGGAGGTGGCCACGGGCAGCCTGCAGGACGGCCAGTCCCCCGGGGTCTACCTCTGTGAGGACCCCATCTGTGGCATGCAGGTGACCGACTCTGGAGCCTGCCTTGCCTTGAGCTGGCGCATCCCTACCTCAGAGGGTTGGCAGTTCAGCCGCGAATCCCTCAACATGTCAACTGGGGAGGCTTTTAGGAGTGTTTACTTTAAAGTGGACTGGAACTTTATGGCCTGCAGCTGTGGGGCCATCAGCTCGCCCAACCTAAATATTTGTACCTTGAATCTAATTGACAATGAGCAGGAGCCACGGTTGTTGTAGCGTTTAGGGGGAAATTGAATTCACGTTCTTTATGCCCCTTTCAGAAAAAAAAAAAAAGTACAATCTTTCTTTTGTTTAACAACAAACCGAAATATTTACTGCTCTGCACAAATAGCTACAGACATTACTGTGGCTGTTTACAGCTCTATAAACTGTGTTTCTGGCAGTGCTTTACAGCCGGGTTAGTAGTGCTGTAGGAAAAACTAATAACCACTTTCTAATTAGAACTGTGAAAAAATTGTTAGAGCCATGGAAGCCAAGAGTTTCTCCCTTGCTGTCTGACAATAGAAGTGAGAATAACTCAGGAGTTCTCTGGTTCATATCACAAATAGTCAATTCTTCTGGTCTCTAACACTAGGTTTTTATATTTTAGTTTTATCGGAAGTCTCTTTTTTAGATAGTTGTTTAGTTTGATAGTGACTTGCCCAGTAAGTGGGATTGCTTTAAGGTAAGGATAAACCCAGTGGCCACTGTTTTGTTCAGCTACTTGAACCTGATCATGCCCTTTCCCTGCTTAAAGCACCTCAGATCCTTCCATGTCCTTTAAGAATTCTCCATTCCAAAAGTCCCTATGATTTTCAGGACTCTATATGACTTGGCCCCTGCCTCCATTCCAGCTTCACCTTTTACCACTCCCCTCCTTACCACTCCTCTTAAATGGCATTGTAGTCCTCTAAGAAGACAGTGATTCTCAGACTTCAGTGTGCATATGAGTCACATGGGGATGCAGATTCTGATTCGGTAGGTCTGGGGAGAGTCCCTTGAGTCTGTATTTCTCACGAGCTGCCCATGACTGACCAGTTTCCATAGCAGCGCTCCAAGCCACCAACCTTCCTCTCTTACATGTGGGCCTTTGCATATTCAGTTCTCTGTGTGAGGCACAGTACTCCTCCCCTCTTATTCTTTATCTGGCTATCTCCTTATCCTTCTGGCCTCAATTAGATGTCACTTCTTCCAGGAAGCCCACTTAGATGTTTCTCCTGGATCACCAGAACACTGCACTTCCTCCCTCATAGCTCTCTTCATATTGTGATTGCCTGATTAGTTCTTTGCAACTCCTAGTAGGCATGAACTTCTAGAAGAGTGAGTACCATGTCTAACTAAAGTTGGCTGTTCAAAATGTTAATAGATAAATCAAATACCATTTGGATGTAGAATCTAATTAGAATGCAAACTAACTGGTCATACTGTCCGGGCAAAGGCCATGGATTCTTTTGCCCAATGTGCTCAATAACCAATTCCCAAGACTCCGGGGTTCGAAGAGAGAGTTATTACTAAGCACGTATTAGGAGAGCTGATAGCCTAGTGGCCCGAAATCTCTCTCCAAACTGTAGTAATTCTGATAGTTTTATTAGAAGAAAGATGAGGAGGGTTTAGGATAATGAGCACAATGGCCCCAGATGACGTAATTAGAGGTGATTTGATTACTGAGCATGTGCAGATTGATTACATGCTTAGAAAATAGCTTAGGTAAGAACTGTATGTAAGAAAAAGGTGGAATGAGGAATAGGTGACTGGTAGGTTAAAATCTAAGCTACTCTGTGTGTCAGGCGGGCCCATTTTGGTTAGATCCAGTCTTGGTTATCAAGATAACTTTGGACTTGGGGTGGGTTAGTTCTGGGCTGACCAAAGACCCTTCATTAATAAACATTAGGAGCTGTCTTTAGTGATCACAAGACTCTAAAGTTGAAAAACTGGATAACTGGGTACAAATGAAGATTAGTCACAAGGTTTTTACAGTCACAGGGGGTAGAAGATAAGGGCTATACAATCATTATCAGAGATCACAGCAGCTGGATTGCAATTTAGAGATTTCAGGAATTCCCCTCTGTCTGCTCTGATATACCAGAAAGCAAAAAGGAATATCTATATATTCATATAATGATTCAGTAATCATATAATGATTCAGTAATCATATAATGATTCAGTAATCATATAATGATTCAGTGATCAGAATCATCCCATAAATCCACATTTCTCTGTTACATTACAAAAATCTTAATTCACCCACAAACAATTTTTTTCTGGAGCAGTGGTTCTCAAGTTTAACCTGTATCAGTTACTTGGAGGACTTGTTAAGACACAAATTATTGGGCTCCACTCCCTGTCTGTCATTCCGTAGGTCTCGAGTAGAGCCAGGTTTGCATTTCTAATAAGTTCCCATGTGATACGGACGCTACTGGTCCATGCACCACACCTTGAGAACCACATTTCTGGGAAACAAATTATGTTCAGATATTATCTACAGAGTGCCTAGAATAGACTCACTATTACCCTACCTACTGCTTCCTTTCTGAACTTTACGTTAACTGTCAAATACACTATAACCTCTATTCACAAGACTGTTAACTAAGTTCCACTTACGTGAAAGATCTGGTTGAAGACTAAGAAGAAGACATAAACATCCTCTGTATTGTAGCTGTTCTTGCCGAAAAATCTTAAAAATTATTTGGTTTTTAGTTTTGTGCCACGACAGGTATAAAGCAGTGAACAAAACAGAATCTTCGTTTTGAAGTTTGAGGATTTTGATGGTCTCAGGTTCTAAATATCAGCTCTCAGAGTTCAAAATTATATGTATAGTTAGAATCAGCATAGAAAATTGCCCAAAGGTATATACTGCAAATCAATTCTTTGTAAAAATCAGCAATTTGAATTTGCTTTCCCCCCAAAAAAAATGAGTACTAGGCAAATTCTAACAGTAAGATTGTTCTGATTAAGGTTTACAGTAATTGCCAAGGGATGTCGAAGGATTTAGAAAAGTTTGCCACCATGATTTCTTTAATTGTTTAACGAATATGCCACAAACATGAATGTAGGAACTGAAGCTAAACACAGGTATCCCTTAAATGATATGGATGATACTTTCAAGTATCTTGGATGTTTTTATGTGCCTTTTTTTTTTTACTTTTTAAAAATTATTTACTAGTAAATGTGGTCTAAGATTGGCTTTCAGTTAGGTAACTGGAAAAATTAGGTGTCAAGCTAAACAAGATTTTTACTTCTTTGGAATACCAGTGCTGTCATGTCTCAAGTCTCATTTTGCAACCCACCCAGTGCCAATCCACAAACAAGCTAATCTTTGAAATCAAGATGCAGTTACTTCCCTTGCGTGTTCTTAGGTAAATAGATAGTCTAAGCATGTTGGTTTGCTGTCTCTGCAGAGATAAGGGTGTGGGCCATTTGCTCCCATTGATTGCACCTATTCCACCATTTGCTTTCCACACTTGCTATTTACGTATTCTATTGAAGTTGTAAAACTGGTGAAGATAGGTTTCCTCCAATTAGCGTGCTGTCAATATTAATTTTCAAAAGGTAATCAATTAAGCTGAACAGTGCACACACATAAAAAACCTCCCTCCAGAAGGTCTTTCGGTCTCAAAGGCTTTACTGCACAGACCAGACAGTGAGCTGAGTGGAGCTATGCAAACCCTGGCATGAGTGCCAGGGAAGCACTTCTCAGCCCGCAGCTTCACTCTCTGCCTCTGTCTTCCAGCTGCAGAACCAGAGTGAGCTGCGAGCCCCCACCGCAGAGAAGGCCGCCTTCTTCCTGGACGCTGCGATTGCTTCCCGCCGGAGTAACCAGCAGGAGTGCGACGAGGATGACCACCGGAACTCGCACATGCTCTTCACCGTGCACATCTACCAGTACCGGATGGAGAAGAGCGGGAAGGGAGGAAGTGAGTCGGCCGGTTCCCGTCCTTGCTCCCCATCAACGCTCAGTCCTCCGAAAACCCCCTCGTCTAGGGCAGTCGGCGCCATTTTTGAACAGAGTAAAATTACCCCACTATGTAATCCAATTGTACAGAGGCTGGACTGAGGTTGACTTTTTTTTTTTTTTTTAAGGCATGTTATTTTGAAATAATTTCAAACTTACAGGAAACTTGCAAAAATAATACACACAGAGAGAACTCCAATAGGGCTTACCAACTCATCAGATTTCATGTTACATCACTCTTTCTACATGTCTGGCTGTCTTTCTTATCTATCTGTGTATCTCTGTTTATCATCAATCTATTTTCTGAACATTTGAGAGTAGCTTGCATGCATCATGTTTCTTGAACACTTAATACCTCTATGTATATCTCCTAAGAACAAGGGTATTCACTTATGTAACCACACTAAGTGCAGTTATTAAGTTCAAAAACTCTAACATTGGTCAAAAGCACACAGTCTATATTCCAGTTCTTTCACTTGTCCCCATAATGTCCTTATGGGAATGTTCTCCTCCATTGTCAGATCCAGTCCAGGATCATGCATTGCACTTAATTGTCATTGTCTCTTCAGTCTCTCTCTTTTTTTAAACTGTGGAAACATATACAACACAGTATTTCCCACCTCAACCACCGCTAAGCGTGCCATTCAGCGGGGCTGACAACAGCCCCAGCGTTGCACTACCCTCACCACCACCCACTGCCAGAACTCCGTGATCTGAAACAGAAACCCTGTACCCACTGGGCCCTAACTCCCTGTTCGACCCTCCCCCACCCTGGGAAACCTGTGCTCCGCTTTCTGTATCTATGCAGTCACGTGATCTCATTATTTCATATAAGTGGAATCATCTAATATCTGTCCTTTTGTGTCTGGCTTATTTCACTCAACATGATATCTTCAAGGTTAATCTATGTATTGGAACTTCATTTCTGTTTATATCTAAATAATATGCCATTGTATATATATGCCATCTTTTGTTTATCCATTCATCTGTCGATGGACATTTGGGTTGCTTCCACCTTTCAGCTATTGTGATAATGCTGCTGTGAGATATTGGCATGCAAATATCTCTCTGAGTCCCTGCTTTCAATTCTTTTGTGTATATACTTAGAAATGGGGCTGCCGAGTGATATGGCTGATCTTTGTTTAAGAGCTGAGGTTTACTTTTGAACTGCCCAAGGGAAAGGGGTTTGCTTTGTGAAGGTAATTTATAAATTTGATTGCTATAGGAACTTGAGAGAACAAACTTAAGAACTGCTTAATACTATCTTTTTATTCATAAACCGTAAAGGAGCTCATTACAAAAGACCAACATTTATCCACAAAAGCACCCTGGCAATATGTTATTAATCATTAGCTTAAATCACTATATGGAGCAGAAAGAAGCAAAGTTATTTTCTAAAATAGCCTATAAATCAAATTTTTCAACAACCAGATGGTTGCACCTCTCAGTGCAACCACTGCAGATTTCACTGTAAAACCCAGGTGCAGCACCTGCTCTGTGCACAAGATGCACTACCAGGAAACCAAAGTTACAGTTATATAGTCCCTTCCTGGCTATTTGTTCAAAGTCTGTTCTGATCTTGGTGCAGTGCTCTATCCTTTTTATATCAAGTAGGGCACTCTAAGCATAGCGGACCAGAGTACCAGCTCTCACCTGAAAATCTCTGGCAGGGATCTTGGACCATGGACAAAGTGGTCTGTTGACCTCACTAGGCTTTCTAAGGTTACTTGTGGGCCATGTGGCTGTCCCCACTGGGCAAAGTCTTCTCTGTCTCTCAATGTCTACCTCTGTGGGACTTTCAAATCACAGGCAACTGGCCTCCAGCACTTTCTGAATGATTATCTCAAGGATTGTTTCACTGGATGCCAGAGAAACAAACAAAAACATTAAGTGTAGACTAACCCTCCTGCCTGAAAGCTGTGAAGCCAATTGGCTAAAGCAACCAACAAACCTAATTCTAGCAGAATCTGGAATTAAGTCATCCAGCTGGGATCTGTGGAAGGGCTCCCCAATTTTCCCCAAGTTTCCTGTTGCCAAGAAGACTTAAAAAACAAATAAACAAACAAACAAAAAAAACCCAAACAGTACTATAATGGTCAGAAACCAGCCAGCCAGGCTGAAAGACAAGCTCCACAGGCCCAGGGGCAGATGGACCCTTCCACATTGAAGGATATGTCCAGCTGCCCTGAGCCCCAGGCCATTCCCCACTTGCTTCCCATCCACTTTTCAGCCCTATATGGTCCCTCTTTATATTAACCTTTTCTAGGGAGGGTGATACTTCACCTTCACCTGTAGGGCTCATGTTTATAACAATATAAAAATAATATGTTTATAACATATTGTAGTGATTATAGCAAAAAGCCCTTGTTTCTAGATGTAAATGGTCAAAGAAACAAGTGCTCTATTGCATTGACTAAAATAGTTCAAATAACTCCTGTATCATTGTATCTCCTATTCTGGATTAGTGCCCTTTGGACAATAGACTGTTCTGTAATTAAAATGTAGTATACTGGCAAAAAAAAAAAAAAAACCCACACTACTCCTGGAGTTAGTTCTTGGGGGCCTCTCTTGTCCCCAAGTGGAGCTCTGTCCATCCTTCATCTCACTGTCCCTGTTGACTCAATCTTCTGTCATTGTTCCTACTCCTTATTTTTTTTATTTTTTTTTATTAAGGTTCATCAAATTTACATTCTGCAAAAAAAAAAAAAACTTGCTCCTTTTATGTGTAGTTAGATAAAACAATTTTATCCACATTTTCTCCTAACCGTCTGGGGGCTGACTTTAAATCCTGCCTTCACTGTTTAGTTCCTTTACCCTGGCCTGAGCCTGGAGTTCCACTTAATTCCACTAAAGTTAGTTCCACTAACATTGAGCTTACCTGTAATGGCTGCTGCCTGAAAAGTCCAGGGAGACTGGCCCTCACTTGCAGATGCATTGGGTGTCCCAGGAAGGTGTAGCATTAGCTACACTCTCTCGACCCACTGTCTCGACAACCAGCGAAGGTGAGAAAGGTGTGAGTGGTGATAAACAGGATATTTTGAATGCGGATCCTTCAAGGGGAGATCAATTCTCAATAAAAAACTCATTGCATGTATAGTGCTTCCACTGAGACTAGCATTCTTAAAGAAGGAAACAAGGGATTAGGACCCAGAGGAGAAAATCCAGACCTTGCAAAACCATAATAGAATTTTATCCACATTTTTTCCTAACCATGAGGAAGCTGACTTTAAATCCTGCTCACTGTTTTTTTCTGGGTAATGTGTTAGCAGTGTGAATGTGGGAATCTGAAAAATGTTTATTTTGTTCTTTTAAGCAGCTGTCAATAAAAATAATAATCAGAGCCTGCAGTGGATTCCTGTACGTTCAGCAAAGAGTGACTCACAAAAGATAGGAATCTTGAGCCAAAGGGCTTCAAAATGGCATAAGTAGAAAAATTCAAAGGATGGGATAATCTCCTAGATTTCCAACAAAGCCACAACTCTCTTTCTCTCTTTCTTCCTGGTTCTGCTTTCATTTTATAGTCTAAAAGTAAAAATATTGAAAACAAAGAATTAAATTACTTCAACTTTAAGAACTTGAAATTCAGCTTCCACCAAAGTTTAGAATAGGGTACGCCCCCCCTACCCCAATCCCATCCATGCACCCCAAATCAGTATTTAATTAATCCTGAGCACTTTAAAAAATATTTAGCATCGAACTCATTGTCTTCCTGTTTATAATTGTGGAAAGAGAATTGCTTTTAAATAATAGATTCAGGTTGAAGGAAAAGACAAATCACCATTAATGACTTCCAAAACCTCATTTAGGTACTTTCTAATGTGTCAGTAGATGAGAACAAAGAAGGGATAAGAGTCCAGCCTGATGGGGATAAACCCTAACAAATCTTAGGGGTGCCACCTGCCTGCCAGAGCACTGTGGCTTCTGGGGCAATGGAGCTCCAGCCAAAATGCACACAACCCCCATTGTATGGCTTGCTTGACTTCAGTGAATTTACATCTGTTTAAAATACAATGAGAAGATTTGGAGTGTTGTTTAAAATGGAAATTTTGTTTACTTATACATAAGTAATAATCCCTGTGGGCATGCCAGCCAGAAATCAATTTAGTGAAATTTTATTAATTACTCACCCTGCAGGGAAGTAGAGCATGCTGGCATTAACTGGCCATTAGAGGTTTAGATGATGGATTTAAAAAGATCTCTATGGCAAGAACTGAACACACAGTGTGTATATACATGCACCGAATGTTATACACATATATGCATCTTATATACACGTTTTATATATACACACATACAAGTAGACAAAATTTTTTGAACTTTTCCAGTCAAAATAGAAAAGTCTATGTTGATGTATCACTTTTCACAGATATGCTTTAGGTTAAGACTAAAATATTTCCCTGGTGTAAAGGGTTTTTGGATTGTTAGTGGGCCTGATTCTTCATTCATAGTGGAGATAAAGCAGGGAAAGACAGAATAAAGAAGGAAAGGAGATGGCAGGAAGGGGACCTCTGAAAATGGAGTTGGGAAAGAGCTGAGTAGAGGAAAAGCATTTTTTTTTTCTGTTAGAGAAGTTGTAGGATTATAGAAAAACCATGCATAAGGTCCAGGGTTCCCACATACCATCCTATTATTAACACGTTGTAATGGTGTGGTACATTTGTTACAATTGATGATAGGACATTTTATAGCTGTACTATTAACTGTAGGGCATGCTTTAACTTAGGGTTCATTGTGTTGTAGAGTTCCATGGATTTTTAAAAACACTGTATTCTAGTATATATATATATAACCTAAAATTTCCTCTTTTAACCATATCCAAATAAGTACTTCAGTGCTTTTTTGGTCATTTATTTGTTTTCTTTGGAGAGATGTCTACTCAACCCTTTTACTCATTTTTTAATTTGTTTCTCTTTTTGTTAAGTTGGAGGATTTCTTTATATGTTATGGATATGAAACCCTCATTGGATATGTAGTTTCCAAATATTTTCTCCCATTAAGTAGTTTGTCATTTTACTTCCATGATAAAATCATTTGAGGCACAAAAGCTTTTAATTGCTGTTTTTGTTGTTGTTGTTGTTGCTTATGCTCTGGGTGTCAAGTCTAAGAAACCATTGTCTAATACAAGATCCTGAAGATACTTCTATAGTTCTGGCTCTTATATTTATGTCTGTGATCCAGTTTGAGTTGATTTTTATATATGGTGTGAGGTAGGGGTGTACTTTCATTCTTTTGCATAAGGAGATCCAGTTTTTCTCAGCACTATTTGTGGAAGAGACTATTCTTTCCCATTGAGTGGTCTTTTCACCCTTTCCAAAAATCAGTTGGCAATAACCATGAAAGTCAATTTCTGAACTCTCAGTTTGATCCCATTTGTCTATATATCTGTCCTTGTGCCAGTACCATGCTGCTTTGATCACTGTGGCCATGTAATATGCTTTAATCAGGAAGTGTGAATCCTCCAACTTCATTCTTCTGTTTCAAGATGTTTTTAGCTATTGGGGGCCTCTTACCATTCCAAATAAATTTGATAATTGGCTTTTCCAATTCTTCGAAGTAGGCTGTTGGAATTTTGATTGGGATTGCATTAAATCTATAAATCACTGTGGGTAGAACTGATACCTTAACAATATTGAGTCTTCTGATCTATGATCATGGAATGTCCTTCTATTTATTAGGTTGTCTTTGAATTCTTTTAGCAGTGTTTTGTAGTTTTCTGATTCCAGGTCCCTTATATCCTTCATTATATTTATTCCTAGATATTTGATTCTTTTAGTTGTTATTGTAAAGGGAAATTTTTCTTGATTTCTTCTTCTGATTGTTTTTTTACTGTGTACAGAAATACTACTGATTTTTAGGTGTTGCTCTTCTATCCCATTACTGCTTTGAATTTATTTAATAGATCTAGTAGATTTGTGGATTTTTCAGAATTTTCTGTATAGCATCATTTCATTGGCAAATAGGGAAAGTTTTACTTCTTCCTTTCCAATTTGGATGCCTTTTATTTATTTTTCTTGCCTAATTGCGCTGGCTAGAACTTCCAGTATACTGTTGAAAAAAAAAGTGGTGATACTGGGCTTCTTGTCTTCTGAGGAACATAGAAATTTTAAAGATAAAGGAGAGGAGCTGAGGAAATACCTTCCACTAAAGAGGAAGCTGATTGTCTGCTGGGAGTGATGGAGCAGGGATGTGAGGCTTGCAAAGGCTGGGACTGCTGCCATAATGGAGGTGATGGGAAGGCCACAAGAAATTACTAGGGGAATTCCAGAAGCACTGTTTGGACTATCATCCCCTGACCAAAGACTTAAAAATGCAGAAATAATTACTTCCTTAGTAACTGGGGGTCAGGGGTTGAGAGTCCTACTGTGGCCCTTGTGTGTGACAGTCTCACTTTACAGGACCTTTTTCTCAAGGGGCCTGAGGCCTGGCCCCACTTTGCCAAGGAGAAGTATTCTTTTCTAGAACCCTTTTCTCACATCCACTACCCAAATGATGGATCTCTGCAGTCATCTCAACAATAGAGCTCTGGGTGGAGCATTCCTTGATTTCAACCACTCCATGACACATAAAGAGAAATATATTTGCTGTTAGAAGAAAACTGGTTAAGAACACAGTCTGATCAGACTTGTGAACAGATGAGCATGAGTGTGGATGAATGTTCACACACACACACACACACACACACACACACACACACACACACAGCCCCGTCCACACTCAGCTTCTAGTCTTCCCCAAGAGGTGATAAAGTGAATGAAAAAAAATCAGAGACTTCAAATGCTCTTGACCTGCACAACAGCTGCTTGCCAGCTTAGGTTACTCACCAAAGTGATGCTTTTGAAAACCATCTTTATCAATGCAGAAAGGGATGTAAAACTCCAGTTTCATTAATGTATTACCCTGACATCACTAGTACCATCTTGCTTTAGATGCAAATACACCCTTCATAAGGGTGTTAGGGTCTCTTTCTCGGTGCAGAATTCCCAGGGGCATTCTCGAGCTATTACAGAATCCCCATCACTCCATCACAGCAGCAGTCCCTGGCCTTCGCAAGTCTCATGCCCCTGCTCCACTACTCTCAGCAGACAACTAGCTTCCTCTTTAGTGGGAAGGTATTTCCTCAGCTATTCTCTTTTTAGCTTCAAAATCTCCTTGTTGGGCGGGCCACGATGGCTCAGAGGCAAGAACGCTTGCCCTCCATGCCAGAGGACCCAGGTTCGATTCCTGGTGCCTGCCCCATGTGTTAAAAAAAAAAAAAATCTCCTTGTTCCTCTACCTCAGTTTCTTCCCAACTCCTTCCTCAGAGGTCTGCTTTCCCCCATCTCTGTTCTTTCTTTATTCTGCCCCCCTTTGCATCCTCTAGGGCCTTGCCCCATCATTTGTCTTCTCTTGCTTATATTTTCAATCTCTGCTACCGCCTAAGTCAGTGCTGCCTCTTAAAAAGACAAAAAGGCAGGGGAGGGGAGGAGGGAAGGAGAAGAAAGAAAATGAAAATTAAAACAATAAAAAGAATCTTGCCTCTACTTATGTCTTCCTTGAACTGCCTCTTCCATAAAGCCTTTCAGAGTCTCTCCTCTGTGTAGGTTCTCCTTTGAATCCCATAGCAGTTTATGGTGGTGTTAAGTCTTCCTTACTGTACCCCCTCATCTTTTAGTCATTCCTGTGCTTGCCAGTTTCCACATCTCTACAGTGGGGCCAATTCCTACATTTCAGGATGCCTGTAGAAATTAAATTTGATTAGGAGAACTTAGCATATGCCACCATCTACCAGGTACTCAAACATTAGCTGGGAGAGTGGTTCAGAAAATGGGGTAAAGTTGGTATGCTGCTTCCCATGGGGGGAATAAGGCATGAGGGTAATTTGACTTAGTCAAAGTCCAGACTTAAAATATACAAATTGAGAATATAAATAAAGAGTATGGAAGGCAAATGGACTATATTCCTTTAACACTGTGGCCCTGACTTCAAAAATCTGAATCAACTTCCTACCTGCCATTAATTATCACCAGCTTTGTTTATTATAGATCTACTTTCTCTCCACCTGCCTGTAATCATGTAAATTCTTGATAATAGCAGATAACCTATGGGCATTCACTTTGAACCATTCCAGATTAAGCAGCATGTGTGAAATTCAGAATTTGGTGACTTCTGAAATTCCAGTGGGTAGAGAGCAGAGAGTAGATTTTCCATTGTCTAAATGTGACTCTCATTTTGAGTCAGGCAGGTATAATTATAGTTATTTTATAATATTATTCTACAGCACAGTATAAACTGTGTTTTTTGTTCTCCGTGTTCTATTTGACCACATGTACTTATGCATTTTATTCCATTACATCAAATGGGTGATTAGAATTTGGAGGTCCAAACTGGGCTCTGCCTTTGCCCTTAAATCTGTGATGCTTGTAAATATCTGGGTTTCTCCTGTCCATATAATTAAATTGTAAAACATGATATTTTGCTTTAAAAATAAGTATTTCCCTAGCATACTGCCATGACCCGATCTCGCACAATACGAAATGGGATAAGAGACAAATAACGTATTACATCCTCCATTTTAAGGTCTCTTACTGGAATTGGGTAATCATGAACAAAATAAAGCATCCTTAATGCGAAAAGCTCTTTGCCATGTACCAGAGTAACTGGAGAGCTTGCACTGAAACGCTGGGCTTTCTGTAAGCGTTCACCACTTTTTCCTGAGCTGAGAATGGGAATAGAGGCTGAGATGGGGTAGAGGCAATCAGGGTTGGGATAGTGATTTCCAAGCGTTTTCATCCTCTGGCCTGAGCAGTGCCTTACCATCCTGCACCTGCAATGTCATCTGGGCCCTCCCTGCAGAGGTGTGAGAGCCCAGGCGCTGCCCACACCCTCCTAGAAAGCTGCCTGAGTACTCTGTACTCACATATTCACCCAGACCAGGTGTGCTCACATCCCACCTGCTCCGCTGGCTTCCTCAACTAACCCCTTTCAACTCTGCCCCCAATTACCTTGTCTCCATGACTGCTTTGGGAAGCTTCTATTTCTCCCTTGGCTGTTTCCCATCCATACATCTGGTCCTGGAGCTTTCCCTGTCCAAAATTTTTAATCATAGATTCTATTTCTTTAATGGATATGGGGTTATTCATTTTAATTTTTATTTCTTGAATGAACTTTGGCACTATATATCTTTCAAGCAACTTGTCCCTTGTGCGAAGCTGTCTATTTACTGGCATAATGTTTCCTTATCCATTTGATCCCCGTAAAGATTGTTTTAAAGCTGCCTCTCTCATTCCTGATATTGGTCATTTTGTCTTATTTCTCTCTGATCCTGATTAATCTTCTCAAATAACCAGCTTTCAATTTCCTTGATGTTCTTCTTTTTGTGGCTCTCTATTTCATTAATTTCTACTTTTATCTTATTTTTTTCCTCTCTGCTCTTTTTGTTTTTTATTTGTTCATCATTTTCTAATTTCTAAAGGTGGAACTTAGACTTCAGATGGTTATTTTATTCTTATGTAATGCTTATAAATTTCTTCCTAAGTACTTTCTAAGGGGCAGCCCATAAATTTGGATGTTGTTTCTTTATTCTCATTCAGTTAAAAACCACTTTCTAATTTCCTTTTTTTAAACATGGGCAGACATCGGGAATCAAACTCGGGTCTCTGGCATGGCAGGTGAGAATTCTGCCACTGAGCCACCATTGTACCACCCTCCATTTTTATTTCTAACTTTGCCATAGTTTATTTAGATCTGTGTTGATGAATTTCAAAATATTTGAGAATTTTCGAGATAATTTTCTATTGATTTATAATTTAGTACTATATGTCAGAGAATATACTTCAAATAATGTGAGTCTTTTAAAATGTATTGATACTTGTTTTCTGGATCAGAATATGGTCTGTCTTGGTAAATCTTCCATGTGTACTTCAAAAGAATCTGTTTCCCGTTATTGTTGAATGGAATGTTCTATAAATGTCAAGAAGGACAAGCTGATCGATAGTGTTATTCAAATCTTCTGCATCCTTACTGATTTTCTGTCTACTTGTTATATGATTTTTTGAGAAGAGGGTATTTGAAATCTCCTCCTATAATTGTGGATTTGTCTTATGGTTACTATTTGCATGGAATATCTTCATCCTTAGTTATGTTTTAAACCTATTGGTTATTTATATTTGAAGTATGTTTCTTATAGGTGGCATCTTGCTTTCTAATCCAGACTAGCAATCTGTATCTTTTAATTAGGGTATCCATATTATTTATATTTAGTGTAATCATTGATATTTTTTGGTTTGGGGTATAATTTTTCTGTTTTTCTCCATTTATTCCATATATTCTTTGTTCTCCTTTTCTTTTTTTTAACTGCCTTCTTTTAGATTTATTGAATATCTTTCTGTAATTCCATTTTCTTATCCTTTGTTGGCTCATTAGCTATAACTCTTTGTTATTTAGTCATTGTGTAAGGGTTTATAGAATACATCTTTAACTTATCACAGTCTGCTTCCAAGTGATAGTACACCACCTCATGTATTAAGAACTTTAAGCTGGTGTACTTCCATTTCTCTCCTCCTGACCTTTGTGTCATTGTTGTCAAATATTTTAATTTTACATGTTATAAGCCACACATTGCATTAGTGTTATTTTTGGTTTAACAGTCAATCTCTTTTAAAGAGATTTAAATAAAAATGAACTTATTTATTTGTATAATTACCATTCCAGAGCTTTTCATTTCTTTGTGTACATTCTTTGTAGGTCTGCTT